>CAUYQG010006812.1:0-11799 GCA_963574415.1 Tarsius wallacei
CCAGCTACTTGGAAGGCTGAGGCGGAAGGATCGCCAGAGCCCAGCAGGTCGAGGCTGCGGTGGCCGGGAGCGGCCACTGCACTCCAGTCTGGGCGACAGAGTGAGACTCCAACTCAAAAAAAAAAAAAAAAAAAAAAAAAATAGTTTCCTTAGTATCGCACAAATTATCTCCAATTCAGTTAATATTCTTAGTTAGACTTCTAATGCAACCACATTGTGAAAATTACTGCGGTATGATGACTGCGTCATTCATCCAGTCATGCTGTTATGGTCTGAGTAATGCTCGGCTGCTCACCCTTGGTACTGATAAATCAAGGGGCAGGGAACTGGAAGAAAGAAGTTTATTTCTGAGTTTGAATCTAGGCAGCAGAGCCGGACTCGAGGTCTTTCTAAAATGGATCTGCCTCGCAGTCCACTCTTATAGTCCAGAGTTGTTGGTACCTATACATTTGCCATGTGACCAACAGAGCATTGTTGTTAGTTGCATTTTACATTTGGATAATGACATTTAGAGTAAAGGACATTTACAAGGCCTAAGACATCATGCATTATAAAAGTTATACAAATCACAAGAGGTACGATTACATTGATGTAAAAGTTATACAAATTACAAAATTTACAATTACATTGATGCTATATTGTTCAATCCTATGACTGTTAGGAAAGGGAATAAATAGAGATCTTTGGGCATAGTCTGCAGGGAAGTCAAGGATCCCCTGAAGCTATTTACTGGGAGTGCATAGAAGACAAGGGGACTCTTAGTAATGTGCTTGGGAATGTGTAGGAGCACTTGGACCCCTTGCCATGCCCTTCTCTAGAGGCTGTGGCAATATGGACAGACATTATCAGTTCTCTGTATCAATGCAACAAATACTTACTGAGTGCCTGCATGTCACGCAGAGTTCTAGGCTCTGGAGAGACAGCAGACAACAAAACAGACAAAAATCCCTGCCCTCGTATTCTAGTTGGGGGGACAGATAATTAAAAAGATAAATCATAAAATGCATTGAATGTTAAATGGTAATAGGTATGATGGAGACAAATAAAGCAGGGGAAAGAGAGTGTCAGCATTGGAATAAAGTTGTGCTTTTGGAAAGAATTTACTGAGATGTTCTTGGAGTAAAGTCCCGAAGGAGGTCAGAAACTGACCCATGCAGCCAGCTGCAGGAAGATCTTTCTAGGCAGAGGTAACAATGAGCATGGGAAGTTTAAAGGACACCAAAGAGGAGAACTCCAGCAGGGCTGGAGAGGAGTAATTAGGAGATGAGAAAAAAGAGATGAAGCCAGAGAGGTGGCAGATTACGTGGGGCCCTGAGATGAACAAATATTAAGCAGAAGAATGAGGAGATCCAATTTATGTTGTAAACAAATCACTGAATGTGTTGTGAGTACATGAAAGCAGAGAGGTCAGTTAGGAGGCTATTGCAATAATCCTGGCAAAAGATTATGACTTAGACGAGATGGAAGATGGGAACATTCAGGCAGGACCAGCTATATAACTCACAGGCTCTACCACAAAATGAAAACCCAAGATTCCTTGTCCAAAATTATTAAGACTTTTAAAATGGTGCAGCCATTATAGAAAACAGTATGGCAGTTTCTCAAAAAAATTTAAAATAGAATTGCCATATGATGTATCAGTTCCACTTCTGGGTAGATACTTATCCAAAATAATTGAAGTAGGATCCTGAAGAAGTATTTGTATCTGCATGTTCCTATCAGCATTATTCACAATAGCCAAGAGGTCGCAGAAACCCAAGTGTCCCTTGACAGATGAAAGAATAAGCAAACGGGGTCTATACATACAGTGGAATATTATTCCACTTTAAAAAGGAAGGACATTTCAACATATGCTACAATATAGATGAGCCCTGAGGACATTTGCCAAGTGAAATAAATTGCTAAGTGAAATAAAGTCACAAAAAGACAGATATTGTATGTAAGTATCTACAAATTCAAATTCGTAGAAACAAAAGGCAAAATTATGGTTATTAGGAGTTGAGGGGGGAGGGACAAGGGAGACAGCTGTTTAATGGGTACACAGTTTCAATTTTGCAAGATGAAAATGTTCTGGAGACTGATTACACAACAATGTGAATATACCCAACACTATACTTCAAAATGGCAAAGATGGTAAATTACGTTAAATGTATTTGACTATAATCAAAACATTGCTTGAATTATTAAGAATTTCAATAGAGCAACAGTAGAGCATTAAATCAAACGTAGGACCCTGTGTAACTGCATAGTTCACACACACACACGAAGCTGGCCTGTACCCAGCAGATATTTTGAAGTCAAGGTCAACAGCAAGTGCTGAGTAATTGGATGTGAGGGAGGAGAGAAAGACAACAGTCAAGATGACACTTGGGTTTTGACCTGGAAGAGTGGTGTTGCAAATGAGATGAAGGTAAGACGAAAATGCTGTAGGAGCAGCGTGGGCTGAGAGGTGGAAATGATGTTAAGTTTGGTGTATCTATTAGATATCCAAGTTAAAATGCTAAGTAGAGAGTTGAATGAGTCTGGAGTTCAGGGAAGAGTAGACTTGTAAATTGTCAATATACAATATTAAAAGCCGTGAGGGTCAGACGCGGTGGTTCACGTCTATAATGTCAGTATTTTAGGAGGCCGAGGTGAGAGGATTGCTTAAACCCAGGAGTTCGAGACCAGTCTAGACAACACAGAGAGATCTTGTCTCTACAATAAATTTTAAAAAGAGTAGTCAGGTGTAGTGGCATACGCCTGTAGTCCCAGCTACTTGGAAGGCTGAGGCAAGAGGATTGCCTGAGCCCAGGGGTTCAAGACTAGCCTGGGCAACTTGGTGAGACCTTGTATCTACAATTAAAAAAAAAAATTAGCCTGGCGTGGTGTTGTGCACCTGTAGTCCCAGCTACTTGGAAGGCTGAGGTGGAAGGATCACCTGGGCCGAGCAGGTCGAGGCTGTGGTAGCTGCACTCCAGCCTGGACAACAATGTGAGACTGTGACTCAATAAACAAACAAATAAATAAATAAATGCCATGAGAATGGACGAGGTCACCAAGGAAATGCAAGGAGATACAAAAGACAAGAACATACCAAGAGGTGAGAGGGAAAATAGGAGAGTACGGTGTCCTGAAGGCTGAAAAAGAATGCATTTCAGAGAGGAGGGAGAACCAGCTGAGTCAAATGCTGAGAGGGTAAGCAAAATGAGGACTGGAAATGCCAAGAGGATTTCACATTATGGAGACTGTGGTTGGTTTTAACAAGAGTGGTTTTAGAGGAATGGTGAGGATAGATGTAGAGTGGGCTCAACAGAAGGGAGAAATTGGAGACGGCAAGTACAGACAACCCTTTCAATGAGTTTTACTCTCAGGTATGTTCAATTTGTGGCCCGCAGGCGATATGCAGTCCCGGACAGCTAGTAATGCAGTCCCACAGAATCTTTTAGCATCATGTGTTTTTCAGTGTTTATTTTCTGCATGACCCCATGCGTGTTCTGTTTTTGAAGTTCCAAAGCTGTATTAAACTTGACATAAAACTCAAATTATGGCAAGCTCAAATTATGGAAAATAATTGAACACATTTTGTTGCATTGGTGAACTGTGAACTGCCAAAAATATGCAGCTTTGCTTTCTGTCTTAACACAGGAATTTGAAAATAGTTTTCAAGATTTCTGGCAAAATAGTAACTATTTTGCTATATTTGCAACACCATTTTCAGTTGACATTAATATTTTACCTGCAAATCTTCAAACGGAATGCACAGAGTTGCATTCAGTCATTCAACTGAAAGGAAAATTTGTCCATGTCTCTTTATTGGACTCTTCTAAGACCTATCTTCCTAGAGAGAAATATTCCTTGCTTCACAATCATCATCTTATTCATGACATCACTTTTTGGCAGCACATATATTTGTGAGCAGCTGTTTTCAATGACGAAGCACACAGCGAACTCATTGATAAGTGTGACCACTTCCATTGAATCAGACATTGGTAGATGTTTTACAAAAACAAGGTCAAATTTCCCACGAGTTTTACATTGTTCTCATTTTTCTAAACTGTATAATAAAAATGTTAAAAAACAAGTCTTATTATGTATATACACTAACTATATCATATAATTTATGTGCAGTCGAAGACAATTCCTTTTTTACTTGATGTGGCCCGAGGAAGTCAAAAGGTTGGACACCCCTGCTCTATAGCAAAATAGACATGGAGTCAAGAAAAAGTATTTTTAGGTTGGAAAAAATAGCATTTTTGTAAGCTGATGGAAAGACCCAATAAAGAGAGAAATCTGTCTGATGATAGATGGGGGAGAACTGCTGATGAGCCATTAAGAAGGCAGGAGGGATGAGCTTGAGTGTGCAAGTGGAGGGACTGACCTTTACTCTGAGAACAAATAGTTCCCCTGAAACAGTAGAGAAGGTAAAGTGTGTGGACACAAATAGGTGGGTAGACATGGTGGTGGGAGGTCCCAGATGTTCTATTCCTGTTGCCTCTGACTTCTCAGTGAAATAGAAATCAACATAACCAACAGAAAGGCAAAGATTTAAAATTTGAGAAGAGAAAGATGTGAAATAAGTGTCTAAGAGAATTGAGAGAATGAAGGAAATACAGTACAATTACGTATTCACCCAAATATAAAACAATAATGATATTACCACACCAGTTCCTCTATTCCCCAAGTTCCTCATTCCACTGGGTTTTTTCTTGTTTTTGGGACAAGGTCTTGCTCTGGCATCCAGGCTGGAGTGCAGTGGCATGATCATAGCTCACTGCAGCCTCAATCTCCTGAGCTTAAGCAATCCTCCCACCTTAGCCTCCCTAGTAGCTAGAACTACAGGTGCCCCAGCATTTTTTTTATTTTTTTTGTAGAGATAGGATCTTACTATGTTGTTTAGGCTGGTCTCAAACTCATGGCCTCAAGTTATCCTCCTGCCTTGGCCTCCCCAAGTGCTGGGGTTACAGGTACCTGGCCTCAACAGGTATTTCTTCACAAAATTTGCTTTCGATGGCATATTTCAAACATATTTTGAAGTATCTATTACATGACATTTATTAAAGTCTTTTATATAATTTCAATACTATTGATGTTTCAAACTCTTAAGCCTTCCATAAAGTTGAATAAAGTCATTGCTTTAATGTTGCCTACCAAGCCGCAAGATAAATGTGTTTATATTTGTTCTTTTAAGCTTGATGGTGTGACAGAGTGAGGTTGAATTTCGAGGTATTATCATCTTAACTATAGAAGGAAAATTCTCAGCATGCTGCTAGGGGTGACAGGGATAATCTCATGATGTCTTAGTGAGGGTCACGCAGGCTATGGTCTCTCACTAACAATGTTCATTCCAACTCAGTGCCCCATCTCCCTTCGTACTACTGATTGCTTGATTTTGTATCTCAGACAGAACTACTTCAAGATGATAGCACCAAGAAAAGGAAAAATCATGCTTAGTTTTACTTACTACTGTATCCTCTGGCACCATGCACAGTAACTCAGACTTATCTGTTAAATGACCTACATTTTCTAAACATAGTAAAAGAGACAAGCGAAGGGCCAAAGCTATGTTTGAAAATAACAGGGTAGTGGTAGCTGCTTCCTCATACTTTCTAATGGTACTGACATCTTGTTAATTGTTATACGGCAAATAACTAATATTGATAACTAGAATCAGATATAAATAGGGTGATCTGTCTACCCTCTGGCCAAAATGCCTTCCTCCTTGCTTGCTTTATGAAGTGTTTTTCTGCTGCTGTCTCAAGACTCAAACCTTTTCCACTAGCAGGTCAACTGACTTGCTGTTATTGTCCAATTCATGTGATTTACTGGCATAATGAAAACCTGTTTTAAACACATTCTCACGGATAAACTATAAATTGCTAAGATGCAATGTAAGTACACTGGTCTCGGTGAGCAGAGCCAGTAGTAAATATGCCTTGACCTTTCTTTTTGTTGCAATAAACACTAGACACATAATCACTTTCATGACTGTCAGTCATACATCTAGTTTATAGCTGTCACTCACAAGTAAAGTAGTGCTCATTTCATAAAGGATATTGTTTGCATTCAGGTTCATTCATCCTCTTGAAAAGCACCACCACTCTCAAGATCAAGACTTTTTAGAAGCCTTTATCTTTTAGTTGAAACTCGGTTTAAGAGAAAAGTCAACTTAACAGAGGTACATTTTGGGTGAAGGATAATTCTTACCGCAGAGTTACTTTAAATAGTGACTTCTTTTGAAGCAGCCAACTTCAAGCCTTCCTCTGATTAATTCTATTTATTTGAAGCTAAAACAGCCTGGGGATTTGTCTTTGCACCAGAGACGCCTACCTCCTCCAAAATGATGGGTTGCTGCAGGGCAAAATGTATGGTTATTGGTCTCTGATCTACTTTTTGAGCTTTTGTCATGGACTGGCTGAAAAAAAAGCAAAAACCAAAATCTTGTCCCCAAAAAGCATTTATGTTGGTTTGCAGAAAAACAACTGGTAACAAAAGTAACTATTATGACTAGTCTCCATGTTAGGAGCAACAACCAGTTGATGCAGTGCAACTGTCACAAGCAATAGCTATTTATTATTTAGTATGTGCTAGGCAATGTTCTAATGATCGTACTTGATGAGGTAAGAGTAACTCCATGGAACTCAAATCATTTTATAAAAAAGATACCTGCACAGGCATGTTAATTGCAGCACTATTCACAATAGCAAAAACATGGAACCAACTGTGCTGCCCATTGAAACTGGACTGGATAAGAAAATGTGGTACATATACACAATGGACAAACGTATGGACTTTGCAGCAACTTGGATGGATTTAGAGTCTATCACATTCAGTGATCTATCACAGAAACAAAGAACAGAGTTCCACATGTTCTCACTCATAATTGGATCCTGAACAATTACCATAATACTTTAAGAAGGGGATTGGCAATAACGGGTACTATCAGGTTGGGGGTAGCAGGGGGGTCACAACATCAATAAGTGTACCTGATCTCGAACCAGGCAAAGTGGGGACCAAAGGGAAGCCCAAACTTTACCTGTATGATGACTACTTGTATACCTAATACTGAATTGTACACCACATCTTTAAAAAAAAAAAAAGAGGATTGCCTCAGCCCACGGGTTCGAGACCAGCCTGGGCAACTTGGCAAGAACTTGTCTCTACAATAAATAATAAAAAAAATTAGCCGGGTGTAGTAGCGCATGCCTATAGTTCTGGCTACTTGGAAGGCTGAGGCGGAAGGATCACTGAAGTCCAGCAGATGCTGGGGGTGGCCAGGAGTGTGCCACTGCTCTCCAGTCTGGGCGACAAAGTACGACTCCAACTCCAACTCCAAAAAAAAAAAAAAAGAGTAACTCCATGAGATAGGTGTTATGACTACTCTCCATTTCACAACTGAAGAAATCAGTAAGAAATTATGACTCTGAGTACAAAAACGTGGCTTGTTTCAGTTAATTTAATTAAGCTAAGTATATTAATACATACGCAAAACATTAGTTTTCAAAGCATACTCTATTTAATCTTTCAATTGACAATTCCGTATGAACACTTGTGTTCACAGTGTATACTTCTGTCCATTTGCAGCTCGTTCCCTCTACCTGCAATGTTCTTCCTCCTCTTATTTATTCTAGCATCTTCCAGAATGCAACTCAAAATTGAACTCCTTTTTGAAGCTTTTTCCCTTTACTGGTGTATTTATCACTACCAAGTGGAAAAGTGTATTGGAACAAGGTCCTGAAATAAAAGATTTACCAAGTAGACTAGAAATGAACAGGCAAAGGACAAGAGACAGGAAATAGCACATTGTTTACAAGAAACCTCCAATGGTTAGGTTGCAAAGGACTTTGCTAGATTGAAGAGGAAACTGGACAGGTAGTGTGAGCTAGACTAGAATAAAGCGTTTAAATTTTATCCTGTAAGTGATGATGAGCCACAAAAATGTTTCAAAGGAAAGAAGAAAATCTTAATAAATTGTACATTAGAGTCAGGCGTGGGGGCTCAGACCTGTAATCCCAGCACTTTGGGAGTCTAAGGTAGGAGGATTACTTCAGTCCAGGACTTCAAGATCAGCTTAGGCATAGAGAGACTTTGTCACTACAAAACATTTAAAAAATTAGCCAGGCATAGTGGCACACACCTGTAGACCCAGTTACTTGGGAGGCTGAGGCAGAAGGATTGCCTAACATAGGAGGATGAGGCTGCAGTATGTGTGATTGTGCCACTGCACTCAGCCTGGGTGACAGAGTGAGACCCCCAACTAGATAGATAGATAGTTAGATAAATGAATGGCATGCTAGGGCAAAAAACACTGGAAATGTGGACTGCCTGAAGATGAAACTGGAGGCTATTATAGTAATCAACATAGGAGAGACCAAGCAATGTAGACATCTATGAAAGGAGAGACTCATGAGACATTAGAGGTAACAGCAACATATTTTGCTGGCTAGTATGGGTGATGGTGTTGGAGGGGCTGCTGTGGATGACTCTCAGGTTTCTGGAGAGGGTTATGAAGTATATTTTGGCAGTGCTAATCTTCCAGGCAAGAAATACCGTAGGAGGAGGAGGTTTTAGGGTAGAGGACAAAGTGAGCTTTTGGGGATATACTGACCTAAACTGCTGATGGAACATTCAGGAGAATTCAGTATACCATTGGAACAGGTCTAGAGCTCAGACCTAGAGATTAAAAATGTCGACGTCATTAGCCTATTAATGCTATTTAAACCGTGGGTCAGATAAGGTTGATTGGGCAGCATGAGAAGAGAGTCAGTTATGGAAATTAAGTATACGAGCATCTAAGGAGCAGGCCAAAGAACAGCCAGTGAAAAACACGTAACTAAGAAAAGACACGTAACTAAGAGGTAGGAGGGTAGGTCACAGGGATGATTTTAATAAAGGGAGTATCAAATTGCAACAGAGTTATATGGTAAGACAAAATAAGAGGACATTAGCGTTGGTCAGGAGCATCCTCAGTGATCTCAGTAAAACAGCACTGTAGAGTGGGCAAAAGAGTGAAGAAAAGCACAAAGTAACAGGCAGAAGCAAGGAGGGCTAATCACTCTTTCCAAAACAGTGAACTTTATTTTGAAGACCTGATTATAACTAAAGGGAGAGAGAAGCTCAAGGGAAAGTTTTATTATTATTTTTTTTTCATTTGGGGTTTGTTTTGTTTTTTAAACAGAAAGATCAGGGCAATTTTAGATTTAGTATTAAGAGCTATGGAAAGGAAGTGCTTCAAGATATATGACACTGGGGATAACTGGTAGTTCAAGGTCCCAGATGTCTCAAGAGGTGCTTAGATCAACAACAGTTACCTGGCTTTCAATTATCTTCATCTCTTTGTAGGAATTTCCTTATATAATAATAATGAAGGTATTTTAGAAACAAAAGAATACATAAAACAGTATTAGTTCATGGTATTTATTACTGGGGTGGTTTACAGAAAAGTCTTTTTTCCATTGTTAGCTTAAGCATAAGAATAATTGTCTTATGTGATCCCCTTTTAGAATCTTTATTTTTAGAAAATCATAAAACTGTCTGTATCTGAGAAGATACCAGTATTAATTTTTAAAAAGTGAGGAGAGAGGGTTTTCTTTTATCCCTTAGTAACTACGACCAAACAAGGTGTAGTACTTGGCAGGGTTCTTGCCACAGATGCATTTGGCTCCAGGTTGCAGTTCACAGAGTGGTTTGAAGGGGATACAAAGGCTTTTAGCTCCCATGGATGGAGCACCAGGTTCAAGATCTTGATCCCTGAAATTAAAAACAAATAAAAATTCCATTCATTTATTGCTATTCTTTTCCACTGTAATACCTTGCAAATTTTATCAGTTAATTGTGTTTACCTGGCAGTGGTCTTTTTGATCCAGTCTTCACAGTCAATTTCCCCACAGAACGGAATCTGAGCAATCTATTAAGAAAAGGAAAAATATTCAGTATTTATAACTCCTTCATTCTACCCTACAGAAGGAACATTTGAGTTCTACATCAAACTTTCAAGCAAAAAGGATGGGTCTCCCATTCTTTTTCAGGCCATGATATCTTTGTAAACATGCTAGGAGCTGGGCTCAGTGGCTCAGCCTGTAATCCCAGCACTTTGGGAGGCTGAGGTGAGTGGATTGCCTGAGCCCGTGGTAGCACGCGCCTGTAGTTTCAGCTACTTGGAAGGCTGAGGCGGAAGAATCACCAGAACCCAGCAGGTTGAGGCTGCAGTGGCCGGGAGCGGCCACTGCACTCCAGTCCGGGCAAGAGTGAGACTCCAACTCAAAAACAAAACAAAACAAAACAAAACAAAAAAAATGTGCTAGGGACTTTGCTCAGAGGTACAAGAGGTAGGAAAGGATGTTTTTCTGCTAACCGACTTCCACACGCTCACAGAACATCAAGACACAACAGATATCTTTGCCATATACTAAAATGTCCTGGTAAACTGGCTGCAACACAGTGGCTGAAGAAGAGTTCAATTATTTGGTGTTAAAGAAAAAAAAAACCCTTCTCAAATTTTCTTAGACACCATAAAATGATGACAGAAACAAGAGATCTGGGATTTTATAATAATTTTGAAACTCATCACCTGTTAGAAAATGTCTAACTCTAGGCCAGGTGTGGTGGCTCAAGCCTGTAATCCCAGCACCTTGGGAGGCCAAGGTGAAGGGACTGAGTCCACAGGTTCGAGAACAGCCTGGGCAACTTGGTGAGACCTTATCTCTACAATAGATCAAAAAGTTAGCAGGGCATGGTAGCACGTGCTCGTAGTTCCAGCTACTTGGAAGGCTGAGGCAGAAAGATTGCCTGAACCCAGCAGGTCGACGCTAGGGTGGCCATGAGCGTGCCACTGCACTCCAGCCTGGTGACAGATAAGACTCCAACTGAAAAAAAAAAGAAAGAAAGAAAGAAAGACAATCTCTAGCCTAGGTTTTCTTTTGTTAAGATGTAGATGCCATAAATCAAGCATAAGCAAATTCGAAAGGACCGAAATCTTACCATGCACCTTCTAGGACCACAGTGGAATAAAACTAAACATTAACACCAACAAGGTTCCCCCAAAACCCACAAAGATATGGACACTAAACAGCACGATGCTAAGCAACTCCTGGGTCAATGATGAAATTAAAACAAAGATCAAAAGATACCTGGAAACAAATGAAAATGAAGAAACATCCTATCAAAATCTCTGGGACACCTTGAAAACTGTAATAAAAGGGGAACTTATAGCACTACAAGCCCACATGAAGAAGATGGAAGGATCACAAATCAACAGCCTAACAAGCCACCTGAGGAAACTGGAAAAGCAAGATCAGAAAAATCCTAATACCAGCAGAAGAATCCAGATCACCAAAATAAAAGCCCAAATCCAGGACATAGAAGACAAAAGGATAATACAAAAAATCAATGAAACAAAAAGTTGGTTCTTCCAAAGGATAAACAAGATCGATGGTCCCTTAGCTAGACTGACCAAGAAAAAAAGAGAAAAAATCCAAAAAAGCACAATCAGAAACACAAAAGGTGAAGTCACATCAGACCCTGAAGAAATACAAAAGATTATTAGAGACTACTATGTACACCTGTATGGAAACAAAATTGAAAACTTCAAGGAAATGGAGGTCTTTCTGTCATCACACAACCTGCCGAGGCTGAAACAAGAAGAAATTGAGACCCTAAATAGACCAATAACAATCAAGGAAATTGACTACGTAATAAGAAAACTACCTACAAAATAAAGCCCTGGACCAGATGGCTTTCCAGCAGAATTCTACAAGACATTTAAGGAGGAGCTCATACCAATCCTACTGAAGGTATTCCAGGCGATTGAGAAAGATGGAA
>CAUYQG010006820.1:0-15344 GCA_963574415.1 Tarsius wallacei
AGTGGCCGCTCCCGGCCACCACAGCCTCGACCTGCTGGGCTCCGGCGATCCTTCCGCCTCAGCCTTCCAAGTAGCTGGAACTACAGGCGCGCGCTACCACGCCTGGCTGATTTTTGATTTATTGTAGAGATGAGGTCTCGCCTGCCCAGGTGGGTCTCGAACCCGCGGGCTCAGGCAATCCACTCACCTCAGCCTCCCAAGGCGCGGGATTACAGGCTGAGCCACCGAGCCCGGCTGATTTTATTCTCTTAATAGTTATCGTGATAATCCCACCATAAAGTGCACTGTATTCTGTCAAGTCTTCAATTTTTTGTATGCGTCTGTCTACTGAGTGTTGAATGGTCTCACTTTGACCAGGTCAACAAGAACATAAAGACTTACGCAGTTAGTGCGATATCATGACTTGTGAATTTTATATTGAGACCAGAGAAGACTTTTGAATTCCATACCAAGATTAAGTAAGTCATTTACAATGGTGTTAGAGAGTGGCATCAATGCCTAAAGTTTTGGTCAATTCCCAAAGTTAGAAAGCTGACCAAAATTGGGGAAATAAATAAATAAATAAGTTTGTTAAATACAACTAAAATTTGGCCTGAAAAACCCTCTGTACTCACATACTTGGGTTCTTATGTATAGTAATGTACAACTTAATTTAGTACATAAACAAACTGAAAACCTAACTAAAAAGTATGTCTCTGTAATAATAGCTGAAACTCAGTCACAGCAACCACATGTCAACCAATCACCTGTTGCCAACTGTTCAAACCATGTTCAAAATAAAGCAAACATAGCTGTAACAGATCTAGCTGTTTCTGGACTTCACTTCATTTTCTGCACTTCATTCTTGCTTTTCTGTCCATAAACCTTGTCCAATCATGCAGCAGCCCAAGAGTCTCCCTGAAACTTTCTTTTAAAAAACATTTTAGATTATTTTATTCTTAAAATTGTCTCTATTTCAATAGCTTTAGGGAGCACAAATAGTTTTTGGTTACATGAGTACATGGCAAGAAGTCTGGATTTTAAGTGTGTCCACCTGTGCACATTGTACCTGATAGGTGATTTTTCATCCTGCCACTCCGTCTTACCCTCCCCCTTCTGAGTTGTCAATGTTCATTATACCATTCTCTATGCCTCTGTGAATCTGTTCTGATTCTGGGGGCTGCCTTATTTGCAAATAATTTCTTCCTTGCTCAATTCAATTTTAATTTGTTCAAAGTTTTTCTTTTATCAGGTCAAACAAACATTTTTAAAAATATAAATGGAACTAAAAGTTCAATACATTAATTACAATTCACTTTTGAACAAGGTGGGTTTGAAGTGTTGGAATACATGGATTTTTTTGGTCAAAAAATATATTGGAAAATATTTTGAAGATTTGAGGCCATTTGAAAAAAACCTTGCAGATGAACCACATAGCCTATGCGGATATATATAAAAGGAAAAATGTAGGCATATTATGAATGCAAAAAATATATGTAGATACTAATTTATTTTATTATTTGTCATATAAAATATACAAATCTATAATACAAAGGAAAACTTTGTTAAAACTTATACACACAAACACAGACCAAACATAGCACCATTCCCAGTTGAGAAAAATGTAAACAAACATAATGATGCAATGTTAAGTTATAATTATATAATATTAACTATAGTACATACTGTACTACTGTAATAATATTTAAGACAGCTCCTGTTGTTGTGGTGAGCTCAAGTATTGGATTTACCTTAAAAATTATATGATGCTAATGATTTCTAAGTGAGCAGTTCATCTCTCCAGTAATTTCTATATCACAGTAAAATGTGGTCTCTTGCAGTTCTCAGCCATTTTCATTGTGTTTAATGCAATACCCTAAACTCATACAAAAGTGCCAATAGTAATGCTGGAAATGCTTTTAAGAAGCAGAGAAAAGTCATTAAAAGAAAAAGTTGAATTGCTTGATATTGACCATAGATTGGTTACCCATCATTTCAAGATAAAGGAATTCAGCTTAAGTACCATTGTGAAAAAATATGGAGAATTAAATGCCAGCAAATGATAGTTTAATAATTTTAGAAAATGGATTAGCTTTAAAAAAAGGTCAAGATGACAGAAGAAGCAACTTCTGCCAACCAAGAGACAACAGATTAGTCTCCTGAGGCCATTTGGAAAATCATTGAAGAGAAAGGATATCTGCCTGAAGTTTTTGATGCAGATGATACTGACCAATTCTGGAGGGGGAAAAAAGCCACAAAGGACACTTATTAATACTTTCTTACTTATTAGTAAGAAAGAGAAGCAAACACCAGGGTTTAAAACAGGAAGGGATAAGCCAACTCTATTGTTTTGTGCAAATGCATCAGGTTTTTGATCAATACTGTGCTTATCTATAAAGTTGCTATCCCCTGAGTCTTAAAGAGAAAAGACTGACACCAGCTGCCAGTCTTCTAATTGGACAACAAGAAGGCCTGGACAACAACAATTTTTCTGAATTTGTTCCATCGATACTTTGTTCCCAAAATCAAGATGTACTTTGCCAGTAAGAGACTGCTTTTTAAAGTTATTTTGATATTGGACAATGTCCTTGGCCACCCAGAACCCCATTAGCTTAACATCAAAGATTTCAAAGTGGTCTACTTGGCCCAATTACAGCATGTCTAATTCAACCTCTAGATCCAGAGATCAATAAGGACTTTTATAGCCCATCACACATGGTACTCTACGGAAAGAATTTTCAGCACTATGAGAGAGAACATTGACAGAACATCATGAAAATTTGGAATAATCACACCATTGACGATGCCACTGTTGTTATAGAAAAAGTTGTCAAAGCTATCAAGCTCCAAACAATAAAGGTCTGCTGGAGAAAACTGTGCCTAGATGTTGTACATGACTTCACAAGATTTACAACAGGGCTAATCAAGGAAATCATGAAACAGATTGAACATTTGGCCCAAAACAGTGGGAGGTAAAGGATTTCAAGATACAGATCTTAGAGAAAGTCAAGAGCTAGCAGTCAATGCACCTGACGAATTCATGTAAGATGACCTGATGAAGATGAATGCATCTGAGCCAGTGCCAGGTAAAGAGGAAGAAGCAGGGCCAGAAAACAAATTGACATTAGACAATCTGACAAACAAGCTCTGATTATTAAAAACCACTTCTGACTTTTTCATGACATGGGACCTTCTATAATATGGGCACTGACACTTAAACAAATGGCAGAAGAAGGATTGGCACAATATAGAAATATTTTTAGAGAAATAAAAAAGCAAAAAGTCAGACAGAAATTATGAGGTATTTTCATAAAGTATGCCTTTTACCGTGTCTGCCACTTCTGGCACCTCTCCCACTTCTGCCTGAGACAGCAGGTGTAACTAACTCTTTTTCCTTCTCTTCCTCACCTTACTCAATGTGAAGGCAATGAGAATGAAAAACTTTACAAGGATCCACTTCCACTTAATGAATAGTGAATGCATTTTCTCTTCTTTATGATTTTGTTAACAACATTTCCTTTCCTCTAGCTTACTTTATTGTCAGAACATAGTACATATGACATAAAAAAATATGTCAGTCAACTGTTTATGTTATCATTAAAACAATAAAACTTCTTATCAACAGTTGGCTATTGACAGTTAAGGTTTTCGAGAGTCAAAACACAGGCCGGTCACAGTGGCTTATGCCTGTAATCCCAGTATGTTGGGAGGCCAAGGTGAGAAGGTTGCCTGAGCCCATGGGTTCGAGACCAGCCTGGGCATCTAGCGAGACCTCATCTCTACAATAAATTTAAAAAATTAGCTGGGCATAGTGGCATGTGCCTGAAATTCCAGCTACTTAGAAGGCTGAGGCAGAAGCATCACCTGAGTCTAGTAGGTTGGCACTGCAGTGGCCATAAGTGTGCCACTGCACTCCAGCCTGGGTGACAGAGTGAGACTCCAACTCAAAAAAAAAAAAAAAAATGTCATACGCAGCTTTCTACTGTGTGTGTTGGGTGGGTGGCAGTCTTAACCCACACATTGTTCAAATGTGTATTCCATGATAACTTCTTGACTGCCTATATTTAGATTGAAATAACAGCAACCCAAATAAAATATATTTTGGCAGATAAATTCCACTTTATAGTTTCTACTTAGACCCTCTGCAAACTCGAGACCTCCCAATGATTTCTTTATTTTTTATTTATTTATTTATTTAGAGTCAGAGTCTGTCACTCAGGCTTGAGTGCAATGGCACAGTCATGGCCACTGCAGCCTCAAACTGCTGGGCTCAGGTAATCCTTCCTCCTCAGCCTTCAAAGTAGCTGGAAACACAGATGTGTGCCATCATGCCCAGCTTATTTTTTTTTATTTATTGTAGAGATGAGGTTTTGCCAAGTTTCCCGGGCTGGTCTTATACCCTTGAGCTCAGGCAATCCTCTTGCTTCTGCCTCCCAAAATGCTGGGATTACAGGTGTGAGCCACCACGCCTGGCCTCCACTGATTTCTTAAAGCCCTCACTGCTCTCTGGAGTGCTCAGAGGAGGGGTCTGCCAAGCACTACCAAAGGTTACAGAGAAACCAGACAAGATAAAGTGAAGAGAATAATTGTTTAGATTTTGAAGAAAATTTTGGGTAAGATTTGTAAGAGATTGATTCAAAAATGGATTTTTATTTAAAAAAAAACTTAATGAATGTTCATCTTTCTTTTTTGACCTTGGATAATGTCCCTGCTTAGCTGGGGACTCTTATGCTAATGAGACAATGTTGTATTCTGAGCAGCAGGCCTGCTTTGAAACAGTTCCATTTTCTTTTGAAAGCTCAAAGCTGCTTTCATGCAAGTACTATTGATTAAGAAATTATTCTTCCACATGAGGAAAAAAAAATGTTCCATAAAAGGTTCAGCATTGAGGAAGTTTCGTTTTAAAAGAGAAAGTTTCCCACCCTGGATTTCCTAAATTTTAAGTTATTTTCAATAAAAGCAACCATTATTCTTTGCTTCATTTTCAGTCACTATCTTATTTTTCTAAATCTGTGTGATTTGCATTCCATAATGATAAGAGGTAAAGGGCAGGTTTGGCCTCTGAATAATTAATCATAACTTTCTAGTGACACATTTCAAAAGGCCAGAAGGAAGTCAGTATTCACAGTGAAATCTGAAGAGTAGAGATTTGACTTTCTGAATTCTCTGTTATCCAGACACATTCATGCATTGCCTGAATTTGGAAATTTACCATAGAATTTGGTTTTGTGATTTAGAGCTTGAGTTACAGCTGTCTGCTCTACCTTCTCGACAGAGGAATGGCTTAAGGGTATTTAAAAATGCTTTTTATAGTGTAATCTTTTATTGATCAAGCATTAATATTGGTGGATTTCAAGGATGTCCTCAACAAAAAAGGCATGCACCTGTTCAAGTTCTCCTCTATACTTGTACTTTCCATGATCATTATGTTTAGCTCAGGTACCAAATGAACTGCATACTGTTTACTTTTGAAATTTTTACAAGAGCAAATGTTTGATCTTAAATACATTTGTAGGGGCCAAGAGAAAGCTTCCCCTTCTGAAAATCTGTTAATATCAACTCACGAAAGATGATTAATAGGAAAAATGGCATACAAATATATTAGTGTGCACATGGGGGAGAATCACAGAATGATTACCTGCAATGCAATAATTGAGTTCAAAGGCTTGTATGCCATCTTGAATTTACTGAGAAAGTGGGAGCTTGGATCCTGGCAAAACAAGTAATGTGGTTATGAGAGGAGAAGAGATGAGGCTTGGCTAGCAAAGGTGGTCTTGTTATGTAGATGAAACCTCACAGTTAGCAACCTTCTGAGAAAAGAAATGTAAATACTTCCTTAAGACCTTTAAATGTATCAGTTCCTCAGTTAATCTTTCCTACATCCAGATAAGAAAAAGCCTGACTGCATCAATGAAGATTCCCCACAGATGCAAATCTCCCCCCACTAAACACAGCTTCACACGCGGCTACTTATTTGCTGACTCTCTGAATATCCATCTCCAAGTAGGTCTAAGAAGTATGTTTTGGGGTAAAATATATCGATTTCTTTCATATTACATGTATAAAAGACTTAATTTCAATTTCACTTTTATTTTTTATTTATTTATTTTGAGTTGGAGTCTCACTCCGCCGCCCAGACTGGAGTGCAGTGGCCGCTCCCGGCCACCGCAGCCTGGACCTGCTGGGCTCCCGCGATCCTTCCGCCTCAGCCTTCCGAGTAGCTGGAACTACAGGCGCGCGCTACCACGCCCGGCTAATTTTTTGATTTATTGTAGAGATGAGGTCTCGCCAAGTTGCCCAGGCGGGTCTCGAACCTGTGGGCTCAGGCAATCCACTCAGCTTAGCCTCCCAAGGCGCGGGATTACAGGCTGAGCCACCGAGCCCGGCTCAATTTCACTTTTAAATACCTTTAAAATACCTTAGATGAATTGAATTAAATTGAATTCAGTAGTTTACATTGTACTTCGTTGTCCTTGAAACTGCTATATAAAATCATGGGATAAAATCTTTGTAAGAGACCTGAACCCTGGAAAGTTGCAGCTCTGGATAGAAATTGACAAATCTCTTGTTTCTAAATCTACTTTCACTTGAATGGAGAGCAACTGATTACCTTCATGTCCTGATCCCCGGGGTGGGGGAAAACTGCCCTTGAGGCTGATGAACACATTTTCTCTTAAACAATAATCCTGAGGTCACACAGATCTCCTGGATGGCATTCTGAAATTTGATTGGCCAAAGGGCACAGCCGCTTTAATCTCCTGGGAACCCAGCTCCTGTATACCTGAACTCCTTAATGGCTTACTACCCGGGTTCGGTAGCCAGCTGTTTTGGGACTTTATTTATTTTATTTTATTTTAGTTTAGTTTAGTTTTTTTTTGGTGGGGGGTGGCTCCGGAGTCTTACTCTGTCGCCCAGTCTGGAGTGCAGTGGCATACTCCACGGCCACCCCAGCATCGACCAGCTGGGCTCCCCGATCCTTCTGCCTCAACCTTCCAAGTAGTCAGAACTACAGGTGCACGCTACCACGGCCGGTTAAGTTTTTGATTTATTGTAGAGACGAGGTCCCGCCAAGTTGCCCGGGCTGGTCTCGAACCCGAGGGCTCAGGCAATCCACTCGCCTCTGCCTCCCAAAGTGCTGAGATTACAGGCTGAGCCACTGAGCCAACGGTCTCTTTATTATAAAAACTAAGAATAGTGTTTGAGATGTTTTTCAGACACTGCTCTCTGATAAACGCATGGTTCCATCTGGATCTGGGACACATACCAAGGAGCTGGCCCCACCAGTCCTGTAACTGCCTCCCAGAAACTGACTGCACATGAAGACAGTTTTGGCACTCAACATGACTTCCTCCCCACCCAGTCAGTAATACCTGTCTCCTAGCCCCCTTCCCACCAAATTATTCTTTTTTAAACTCTAGCCTAAAATTCCCAAGGAAGTGAATTTGAGAAATATCTCCCATCCTTCACACTCAGCTGCTTGGCAGTATTTCAGTCTTGGTTTTCAGCCTCGGGCAGCAGGCATAAAACTAGTGAGTCTATAATATCCCCACCACTCAATGTAGGGTCAAATACAAGAGGGGACCCCCCAAAAAACTCAGAATTTATTTATTAAACATTGTGTGTTTCTTCTTACATATTTAAACTCCAGTCACCTTCAAAGAACTATCCATTTGATGCAATACACCTGTTGAGATGTTTTTTTTTTTCCCACTGTTCAAAACAGTTTTTGAACTCATCCATTGTGATGCCTTTTAGTACTTCTGTTGTTTTTTGTTTCACCTCTTCCACATCAGCAAAACTTTTCCTTTTGCGGACTTTTTCATCCAGAGAAACAAAAAAAAAATGTCACTCAGGACAAGATTGGTTGAATGAGGGTGGGGCATTAGGGTCATGCTGTTTTTGGTCAAAAACTGCTGAACACTCAGCACAATGTGGGCAGGTGTGCTTATAAATCAACCATCATGAAACTGGCAAATGTGTTGAAAGACTCTTTAAAAAAAATAACTGAAGCCCAATGCAACCTCTCATGACAGCACTAGCTGGTACAGTCATGCCAATGGGTTCCTAGAACAGTAACCTAGTCTCAGGGGAAGCCTGTACTACAAGGGCCCCACTCACCAAAAAATAATTCCCCCTCAGAAATCTCAACTTTGTATATATTCAAGTAGATACAACTCATTATAAACATGTTCTCAGGATAAACAATAACTAGTCTTTATGTAAGAAAACTTGGTGGTATTATTTCACATGTAGAGTCCCCTGGTAATTGTTAACTAATTGGCTTCATTCAAATGGAAACAAAGTACCCATGTATTTATGATGGGAGGTAGTTTTGCCTAGAGCCAGGTGTCCACAGAATTAAGTCCTTTCAAAGAGACTGGGAGATAACAGTGTTATCTTCCTTGATGGTTAAATTTCTCTCTTTCTTTCTTTTTTTTTTGAATTGAAGTCTCACTCTGCCGCCCAGACTGGAGTGCAGTGGCCACTCCCGGCCACCGCAGTCTCGAACTGCTGGGCTCCGGCGATCCTTCCACCTCAGCCTCTTAAGCAGCTGGAACTACAGGCGCGTGCCACCATGCCCAGCTAATTTTTTGATTTACTGTAGAGATGAAGTCTCGCCAAGTTGTCCAGGTGGGTCTCGAACCCGTGGGCTCAGGCAATCCACTCACCTCAGCCTCCCAAAGCGCAGGATTACAGGCTGAGCCACCAAGCCTGGCTGATGGTTACATTTCAAAGGATTGGCTCCAGTTCCTTGAGAAAGATATTACTGGGTTATGAAACTGGCAGAAACAATTATTTGGCTTGTAAAAAGATTTATATACATTTCAAAGAGACAAATACATAACCTACAATTATAAGTTTTCTAGAGGAATGGGAGAAGAAACTGTGTCTTTATTTTTCATAGGGAGAATTAAAACTCTTATTTTTAATTTGTACTATGTCTTTGAAATCTTTTCATGGATCTTCTATGATGTGCACCTCATTCTGGTTGAATGCTGATTCAACAGTAAAGCTAGTTGTTGTTTTTTTTCTCTTTACTACTTTTGTGGAGAGTTTTTCTGGGCTGGGAGAAAAAAATTTTTTAAAACATATTTCCCCCAAATCAATACTATCCCCCTCCCCACACCCCATGTTCACACACACACAATTCCCACAATTCCCACAGAAATAGCCCACAGCTAATCTGGAGAATGAGGCAGAAACACAAGTATTGGATTCCTAAGAACTGCAACGTTAAATTGTGTCATTTATTATGCTCACATGACAAAAAGAAAGATAATGACAATGAGGTAAAAATGTTCATCACATAGTGAGAAAGTAGATATGTGGCCATTATACAAAGCAGAACATAACAAAATTTCCTGAAAATAACTGCATACTTGTCAAATAGAGTAGTGATGCCCTCATCAGCACTTGAAAGAACAAGCAGCCTTTAGTGTATGGTAAATTGACCCAAGCCAACATGGCCATCTACAATCTATAGGTTATTTTTGGTATAAATTGTCCCTACCTGTTAGCTGTGGAGCTTATCTCCCCAACAACAAATTATTTTGGCTCAATCAATTATGAGACCAAATCGAAAACTCAATCTATCCTCTAGAGATACCATGAGCTAGCAGGCACACATTCTTGCAACCTGTTCTGAAAGCTCAATGAGTCCTTGCTCCCTGCCCTAAGAGTTACAGACCACATCTTGCATGAAGGATTCCTCATGCATAGACCAAGGGTAAGGTAAATATTATCAAGGGTGTTCATGACCACTTTCCTCTGCTTCAGAGACAGAGAAGGAGTTTTTAAGAAGTTGCATGTCCCAGCACGGTGGCTCACGCCTATAATCCCAACACTTTGGGAGGCTGAGGTGAGAGGATTGATTGCCTGTGCCCTCAGTTCAAGACCAACCAGGGCAACTTGGCAATAAATCTCATCTCTACAATAAATCAAAAAATTAGTCAGCCATAGTGGCATGTGCCTGTAGTTCCATCTACTTGGAAGGCTGAAGCAGAAGGATTGACTGAGTCCAGCAGGTCAAGGCGGCAGTGGCTGGGAATGTACCACTGCCTTCGAGCCTGGTTGACACAGTGAGACACCAACTAAAAAAAAAAAAAAAAAAAATGTAAGTTGCAAAAACTCGGGAGAGACATCAGGCAGGGAGTTCTGTTGCTGGTTTTTTATACTAAGTTGGGTTGTGTGCACAAATGACTCTTGGCAATAACAATCATAACATACATGACTTGACAGTCGACCATATGTGTTGTACTTCATATGAATTGTCTTCTGTAACTGTTTGAAGTGATTCCAGTTGAGGGTGGGGAGTCTGAGGCTTGGGGAGGTAGACAGACTTACCCAGAATCACAGAGCTAGTAGAAAACAGGGTGGAGTGGTCTTGAGCTGAGGGGCCCTGACTGCAAAGTCCTCGATACAGCGTTCCCACGTGTGGATGTCCAGGCAGAGTAGTTGAGCGTTCCCCAGGTTGTTTCAGAGCGTTTTCAGACTATACCTCATCTGAGTACCAGTTTTCAGGTTGCCAAACTTGCAGATGGGCCTTTTCTTCTGGAATGCTTAAGGCCCTGTAGGTCTACCCAAACAAGAGCTCGGACATAAAAACAATAGAGAAGGGTCTCTGCTCCCTAGAAACTGACAGGGAGACACAGCTAGCATTAGCCCAAAATGAAAGTATTCCTGTGGTATTAAGTTTTGTTGCATAGATACTTGGGCATCTACAATTAGACACAACATTATCCAGACATCCCTCAAAGACAATGGACTCTATTTAGTATACTCCAAATGCATCTCAGGGGAAAGAAGTTAATTTTTCAAAAGGCAAAATTGGAATGAGAATTTATCCTGGACATTTACCAGAAAGTGGTAGTGAGATTTATTTCTTTTCTTTATTTCTGGAACACTAAAAGGGAGCACAATCTTCCTCTTGCCATGAAGAATGAACCAAATATATGTGATTTTATGTACCTGTTTTTTCTTTTCTTTTTTTTTTTCTTCTCTGAGTTGGAGTCTCACTCTGTCACCCAGGCTGGAGGGCAGTGTGGCACACTTATGGTCACCACAGCCTCAACATGCTGGACTCAGGCAATTCTTCCGCCTCAGTCTTCCAAAGAGCTGGAAGTACAGGCACGCGCCACCATGCCTGGCCAATTTTTTGATTTATTGTAGAGATGAGGCTTCGCCAAGATGCCCAGGCTGGTCTCGAACCTGCAGGCTCAGGCAATCCTCTTGCCTCAGCCCCCCAAAGTGCTGGGATTATAGGCATGAGCCTCTGCGCCCGGCCCCTGTTTTTCCTTTTTTCTTTTTCCTTTTTTTTTTGAGTTGGAGTCTCTGTCACCCAGGCTGGAGGGCAGTGACATACCTCTCGGCCACCGCAGCCTCAATCCAGCGATCCTTCCGCCTTAGCCTTCCAAGTAGCCGGAACTACAGGCGCGTGCTACCACGTCCAGCTAATTTTTGGTTTATTGTAGAGACAAGTTCTTGCCAAGTTGCCTGGGCGGGTCTCGAACCCGCAGGCTCAGGCAATCCACTAGTCTTGGCCTCCCAAAGTACTGGGATTACAGGCTGAGCCACCGAACCCAGCCCCCTGTTTTTTCTTAAAATCACTCAACTTCTTCCATGTAACACAACTTGCCCATGTTTTTTACAATAAAAAAAGAAAAACAAAAAAGCCCAACTGCATTTTCTTTCTAACACTTTTTTTAGCATATATGTCTCCTTTTGAAATGTATTTCTTATGAAATACCAGCAGAAACATTCCGTGCTCTCTGTAAGGAGGAGAGTAATACCTGATCTTTCAGTGGAAAGCACTGTTTCTTGCCAATAACCTGAGTGTATTAGCATGTATGTGTACAGCCCAAGTCTGTCTCACTAAGAGTGGAACAGAAAAAGTATTATACAAGCTGTCAACATAGGAAGCATTAACAGAGCAAGAGTAGTCAATAAACTCAGTGAGCAACCGTTTTCCTTTATTATATGCATACAAATACTTGTTTTTATTCTGTTTATCTTTACAGAAGTTTATAGCTTTGTAGTTACTTTGTTGACTTAATTTCAAAGTAGTTGTATCTGCCTTTAAACATTTTAAGAAAGGCTTATTTTTTAACAAATTTTATTTTATTATAGGAATGTGAGATACAAGTGAGAATTAACTACATAAGTAGGCTGCATGCAGGTAAGACTTGGACTTCCAACTGGCCCTCACTCCTCCGGGTAGTGAGCAAGGTACCCCTTGTGTTGTCAAATGACCCCACCTCCACGCTCCCTCCCACCCCTGGCGTGCCCAAGGACTGCAGAGCCTTCCCTTGTGCTAATGTGACTAGTTATCAAGGCCCACATATGAGTGACAACATATGGTATTCAGTTATTTGTTTCTGTGATAGTTCCCTAAGTATGATGGTTTCCAACTCCAACCAATTTGCTGTGAAGTCCATGATTTTGTTCTTCTTGATGGCTGTGTAGTACTCCATTGTGTACATGTACCAAATTTCCTTTATCCAGTTCACTTTCAATGGGCAGTAGGATGGGTTCCATGTTTTTGCAATTGTGAATAGTACAGAAATAAACATGCGTGTGCTGGATTTTTTGTAGACCAATTTATGTTCCTCTGGCTATATTCCCAGCAGAGGGATTGCCGGATCATATAGAAGGTCAATTTTTAGTTCTTGTAGCAATCGCCACACTACTTTCAATGGAGGTTGAACTAGCTTGTGCTCCCACCAACAGTGTAGAAGCATACCCTTTTCTCTGCATCCATGCCAGCATCTGTTGTTTTTTGATGTAACTCCTTACTGGAGTTAGGTGGTATATCGTTTTAATTTTGATTTATATTTCTCTGATGACAAGTGAGACTGAGCATTTTTTCATGTGTCTGTTGGCAGCTTGTATGTCATCTTTTGGGGCGTGTCTTTGCCCACTTTTTAATAGGGTTGTTTGTTTTTTTCCTTTCAGTTCATTTGAAGTTCTTATAGATCCTGGATTTTAGGCCTTTGTCAGATGCATAATTTACAATTTTTCCCCCATTCTGTGGGTTGTCCCTTTAGTCTCTTGACTTTTTTTTTTTTTTTGGCTGTGCAAAAGATTTTCAATTTGAGGAGATCCCACCTGTCTATCTCGCTTTAATGACATTTGCTTCTGGGGACTTGGCCAAGAATTTATTGCTTACTCCGATGTGCAAAAGAGTGTTTCCTACCTTTTCTTCTAGAATTCTTATAGTTTGAGGTTTACATTTAGGTCTTTGATCCATTAGAGTTTATTTTTGTGTATGATGATAGGTAGGTGTCTACTTTCATTCTTCTGCATATGGTCAGTCACTTCTCCCAGCACCATTTGCTAAATATGATCTCCTTTCCCCAGTGATTGTTATTGGTAGCTTTGTTGAAGTTGAGTTGATTGAGAGACACTGTGGTTTTGTCTCCAGAACCTCTGTTTCGGTGACTGTGGTCATGTAATAAAGGTTAAAGTCTGGAAGTGTGATACCTCCACTTTGTTCATTTGCTGACAATTGTTTTAGCAATTTGTGCTCTTTTTTTGTTTCTTATGAATTTTTGTATTGTTTCCAGGTCTGAAAAAAATGATGTTGGTAATTTGATGAGTATTGCACTGAATCTGTGGATTGCCTTGGGTAGGATGAACATCTTAACAATATTGATTATTTCAATCCATGAACATGGAGTGTGTTTCCATTGTTTGTGTCATCATTCACGTCTTTGAGCAGCATTTTATAGTTCTTGTTGTAAATGTCTCTCATTTCTTTGGTTAAGTCAATTTAAAGTATTTCATTTTTGTGGGACTATTATGAATGGGATTGTGCTTTTTATTTGGTTCTCTGCTTGTTGCTGGTGTATAGAAATGCAACTGTCTTTTGCATATTGATTTCATAACCTGAGACCTTACCAAAGTTGTCTATCAGTGCAAGGAGGCTTTTGACACACTCCTTAGAGTTTCCTTTCTTTTTTTTTTTTGAGTTGGAGTCTCACTCTGTCACCCAGACTGGAGTGCAGTGGCAACTCCCAGCCACCACAGCCTCGACCTGCTAGGTTCCAGCGATCCTTCCGCCTCAGCCTTCCAAGTAGCTGGAACTATAGGCACGCGTTTCCACGTCCAGCTAGTTTTTTTTTTTTTTAATTTATTGTAGAGATGAGGTCTCACCAAGTTGCCCAGGCAGATCTCGAACCTGCGGGCTCAGGCAATCCACTCACCTCGGCCTCCCAAAGTGCTGGGATTACAGGTTGAGCCACCGAGCCTGGCCTAGAGTTTCAAGATATAAAATAATATTAACTGCAAAGAGGGATAGCTTAACTGCCTCTTTTCCTATTTGAATACCTCTGATTTCTTTCTCTTACCTGATTTCTCTGGCTAGAACTTCCAGCATTATGTTGAACAGGAAGGGTGAGAGTGGGCATCCTTGTCTTATTCCTGTCTTTAGGAGGAATGCTTCCAGCTTCTGTCCAATGAGCAAATTATTGACTATGGATTTCAAGGATGGCTCTTACTCTTTTCAGGAATGTTCCTTCTATGCCTAAGTGCTCAAGGGTTTTTTAATCAAGAAGGGAGGCTGGATTTTGTCAAATGCTTTTTCTACATGTAATGATATAATCACGTAGTTCTTGTTTTTACAACTGTTATTGGACTGAATTATGTTTATGGTCTTGTAAATGCTGAACCAGGCCTGCATCCTAGGAATGAAGCCCACCTGGTCATGGTGGATGATCCTTGAGATGTGTTGTTGGATTCAATTTGCTGAAATCTTGTTGAGAATTTTTGCCTCTATGTTCATCAATGAGATTGACCTGTAATTTTCTTTCCCTGTTGGGACTTTGCCAAGTTTGGGTATTAGTATAATGTTAGCTTCATAAAATGAGTTGGGGAGAATTCTGTTGTTCTTGATGGCCTGAAATACTTTTATAAAAGTGGTATCAGAGGGCCGGGCTTGGTGGCTCAGCCTGTAATCCCGTGCTTTGGGAGGCCGAGGTGAGTGAATTGCCTGAGCCCGCGGGTTCAAGACCTGCCTGGGCAACTTGGTGAGACCTCATCTCAACAATAAATAAAAAAATCAGCCAGGCGTGGTAGTGCGTGCCTGTAATTCCAGCTACTTGGAAGGCTGAGGCGGAAGGATCGCCGGAGCCCAGCAGGTCGAGGCACTCCAGTCTGGGCGACAGAGTGAGACTCCGACTCGAAAAAATAAATAAATAAATAAGAAAGTGGTATCAGCTCCTCCTTATATGTCTCACAGATTTCAGCTGGGATACCATCTGGTCTGAGGCTTTTTTGGCGGGGAGTTTCAATTTCTTCTTGTTTCAAGTTTGGGTGTTTATGTGATGTCAGAAGATCTTCCATTTCCTTTAGGTTTTCTCATTTATTTA
>CAUYQG010006822.1:0-79774 GCA_963574415.1 Tarsius wallacei
ACCCTCCAGAACCAAGACGCTTGCTGGGCGTGGCAGTGTGCACCTGTAGTCTCAGCTGCTCGGGAGGCTGATATGGGAAGATCAAGGCTGCAGCGAGCTAGGATCACGCTGCTGCACTCCAGACTAGGTGATGTGGTGAGAGAGAGAGAGAGAGAGAGAGAGAGAGAGAGAGAGAGAGAGAGAGAGAGCGAGCATGAATCTTCCTGATAAATGTTGCTGTCAAAAAACAGGTTTGTTTCACTAATGTTGCCATTAGCTTTCCGCTCCCAAGTCTTCACATGATAGAAATATTCCCCCTTGTCTCCCTGTAACGTTGAGGGTGGAAAAGAAGACAGTCTGGGGATTTCTCTTGATGAGTCTGTTCGGGCCTTGGCACAGTCCTCTTGCCTTCCCGGTGTGAGGTGTAGGAATGTGCAGGCCCGAGGAGCTAAGGTTTCCTACAGCCCTGTCTTTCCAGGCAACTTGATGAGGAAGTTGACGAGTTAGGATTGAGGACAGGCTGAGCTCACTCAGGTTGCTTTCCTGACTGCAGCTAAATCAAAACAGCTAATTGGTACCTTTTCCAGCTCACTCTAGGTGCAATTGGCTGAAAATCAACCATAATAGCTGATCCAGCTGGAACTTGATTTTGTTTCTCCTAGAGAGGCCTGTCTGCAGGGCTCCTATTAGCAGCAAATAGCATCTGCTGACTCACTCTGCTCTGAAGGTTTTCAAGCCAGCATACCCCTCCTGGGGACCACTGAACTCCAGGTGTCTGGAGTACAGCTTCTCTTACTCGCTACGCCCTGGGAAGAGGTTCACTGATGTCCCTGAAATGCCATCCCCTTCACAAAATTGCATCCAGCACTGGCCACTGGAGCGTGGATGAGTTCCTTACTTCTTCCTGCCTGGACTTGGGACTTTTAAGTCCTCCTCCCTGCCTCCCCACCCCAGCTATTCACTTAGCCTAGCTCCCCACCCTTTGTGCACTTGCCCATGACCTAAATGGCTAAATTCTTTCTGGTCTATTCACCATTTATCGTTTATTTTAGGCTCAGTGACCTATCTTGTCCATGTCTTAAACGGTGAACGCCCAGGGGTCAAAGATCGTGCTTCTTTGCAATTCTCTTGTTGCAGTAACTGACCCAGCAATGCCATGGTCTTAATGTTCGTGTTCCCCCAAAATTCATGTTGAATCCAGATCTCCATCGTGGTCGTACTAAGAGGTGGAGCCTTTAGAAGATGATTAGGTCGTGAAGGTCCACACTTGTGTATGGGATTAGCGCCCTTAGAAAAGGTTGGAGAGAGACTGTTTTTCCCTTCTGCCATGTGAGTACCAGTAGAAGGAGCCATCCGAGAGGGTTGGGGAAATCACCAGACACTGACTCTGCAGGTGCCTTCATCTTGAAATTCCCAGTCTCCAGAACTGTCATGAATTTATGCTGTTTATAAGTTACCCAGCCTAAGTATTCTGTCATAGCAGCCCAAACAGACGAAGGCAAGCAAGTAGGTGATCCATGGCTGCTTTTGTGAGGAAGAAGTGAAGAATTTTAGAGCTAAAATAGTGTTTGGAAAAGTAAGAGAAATATATAGATGTGGACAAGCGAACAAAAAGGCCAAGTTCAAGGACCAAGCAGCATTTTGCAGTTCATTCCTCTGCAGAGTGGAGCTGTGAAGAGACTCACTTGCTAAGTAAGGCAGTCCAGGGCTGCTGAGCTCCTTGTGGGGTGAGTGAAGTCCACCTGCTGACCTTGGATGGGTCACTTTTGCCACAGTCTTTTGGTTTCCTTATTTTAAAATGACAAGTACAAGCCGGGCTCGGTGGCTCAGCCTGTAATCCCGCGCTTTGGGAGGCTGAGGTGAGTGGATTGCCTGAGCCCGCGGGTTGGAGACCCACCTGGACAACTTGGCGAGACCTCATCTCTACAATAAATCAAAAAATTAGCCAGCCGTGGTAGCGCGCACCTGTGGTTCCAGCTACTTGGAAGGCTGAGGTGGAAGGATCGCGGAGCCCAGCAGGTCGAGGCTGCGGTGGCCGGGAGCGGCCACTGCCCTCCAGCCTGGGCGACAGAGTGAGACTCCAACTCAAAAAAAAAAAAAAAAGACAAGTACATTAGATTATAGAGGGGTGAGACAAGGCTGAGGAATGCTTCAGAGCACTTCCAAGAAGTGAAGGTTAAAGCCTCAATACTGTAGTATCACTTTGGTAAGTATGAGTGAGTGAGAGGAAAAAAGAGGCGATGAACTCTAAAGTCACTAGAAGTGAGGCAGCATTCATTGGTTCAGCCTGCAAGCTGGAACACCGAGCCAGAGGGAAAGTCAGAGGGAGGAGGTAAGTCAAGACGTCTTTCAGACACAGAAAACCAGAGGCAAGAGCCTGACTTAAGGCATCATTGCACATTGAAGGCGATAACAAAGGCAACCGTGTAAACCCAGCACACTTAGGGGCACAGGAAGCACCTGAAAACAACACAAAGTTATGACCTTAAGGTCTGAAGGTCAGAAGCCTCAAATAGGCCTTATGCGCTAAAATCTGATAGAGCCGCGCTCCTTTGGGAGGTGCCGGGGAGAGGTTGTTTCCTTGCCTCTTCCAACTTCCCAAAGCCTCCCGAGCTCCTTGGCTTGTAGCTCCATCCCTCATCACTCCAACCTCTGCTTTCATATCTCCTCTCTGACTGCTCCTCCTGTCTCTTTCTTATAAGGACACTTGTGATCACACCTCCCCATCCCTTAATAATCCAGGATAATCTGCCCATTTTAGGATCCTAATTTAATCACGTCTGCAAATTGTACCAAAGAAATTAACGTTCAGAGGCTCTGGGGATTATGGACATGAACATCTTTTGGCAGGGGGATTGGGGATGAGGTAGCCTGCCTCAATGACCCAAGGAAGTTCATGCTGGCTTTTTTTTTTTTTTTTTTTTGAGTTGGAGTCTCACTCTGTTGCCCAGACTGGAGTGCAGTGGCTGCTCCCAGCCACCGCAGCCTCGGCCTGCTGGGCTCCCAAGTAGCTGGAACTACAGGCGCGCGCCACCATGCCCGGCTCATTTTTTGATTTATTGTAGAGATGAGGTCTCGCCAAGTTGCCCAGGTGGGTCTTGAACCCGCGGGCTCAGGCAATCCATTCACCTCAGCCTCCCAAGCGCAGGATTACAGGCTGAGCCACCGAGCCCGGCTAGTTCGTGCTGTTTTTAAAGGCTAAGTAAGATAAACACGTCAAAGATTTGACTCATTAATGAATTAAGAAACTGGTAAAATGGTACAACTGTTTGAAGGAACTGAAAACCCCCACACACATACAAACACCATCAGGAACGCTGAAAGGATTTGTCCGGTGGATATGACTGGTCAATAATCTATGGAACACTAACTGAGTACATCACCACACAATTCACATTTCTATGAACAAAGAAAGTAGTTCGCATTACTATCATCAGTATTCTACAGTTTACAGAGTTGTGGTTTCACTGAAAGAGAGATAACCCAGTCATCTTTTTTTTTTTTTTTTGCCTGGTTCAGTCTTTCAAAATGTTTCCTGACACCTGCTAAGACTGAAAAACTTCCTTTGGTCCTTAGAGAAACAGCCTCCCTACAACGTAGCCTGGGACAGTCCCCATCCTTATGTTCTCTTCACCATTATATTGGCTAGGTAGCTACTTGCTTGGCGTGCTTTTACAATGAGTTAAAAGCTTACAATGTACATACTCCTGAGTGGGTGTGAAACACCGAGGAACCAAAGCATTGTAAACCCAAAGCAACAAAGCTGAAGTGTAGACAGCAGCTATCATGCTGCTTAGAACCACCTGGGAATGGCTGTTTTTTCAAACTGCCAGTGCTGGGATGCAATCCTAGATCGATTCTGCAAATCCCTCCACATGAATCTCATGTGAATTCTTCTGTGACTCACCGGTATGGACTTTGCTGTTCAAAGTGAGGTTGAGAGACCACAGCTTAAGAAGCGCCTGGGAGCTTGATACGCTTTCTGAATCGATTCCTGAAGAGGTACAAGGTCTGAGGTGCTTTGTGTATACATTAAAGTTCGAGGAGTACTGGTCCTTTAGGGTGGTCTTTTAGTGGGGGACACTGGCCTTTCAGGGGAAGCAGCAGTCCTCAAACTTTGGCCAAGCCACAGAATCACCGGAACAGCCTGTTGTAGCATAGATTGCTGGGTCCTACCTCCAGAGTTTCAGATCTGGTAGGTCTCAGTTTGGAAAAGCGCTGGTAAAGCGCATTAGGGAGCAGGGGACAACCCACACTCACTATCTCTTTTTTTTTTTTTTGAGTTGGAGTCTCACTCTGTCACCCAGACTGGAATGCAGTGGCCGCTCCCGGCCACCGCAGCCTTGACCCGCTGGGCTCCGGCGATCCTTCCGCCTCAGCCTTCCAAGTAGCTGGAACTACAGGCACGTGCTCCCACGCCCGGCTAATTTTTTGATTTATTGTAGAGATGAGGTCTCGCCAAGTTGCCCAGGCGGGTCTCGAACCTGCGGGCTCAGGCAATCCACTCACCTCGGCCTCCCAAAGCGCGGGATGACAGGCTGAGCCACCGAGCCCGGCCCACACTCACTATCTTAACGGCTTAGCCATTCCACTGAGCTGGTTGGCCCTCCAAGCAGACAATTGGATGGACACACCCCATGCTCTTCAGAACCACTTTGGAAATAGCTGCTTTTAGCCAGAGTGGGTTATCTTTATAAAAGCAAGAATGTGCCGACTGCAACTTAGGCAGAATCAGCTCAGTTGCCCCTCTGAAATCTCTCAGGATCCTTCCCTCTTTGGAAAGCTTTCCTGGGAGCAGAGAGCCAGCGCCTTATTTCTCCAGAGGCTGGAGAGAACGGGAACGAAGTCCAGTTACATATGGAGTTACCTTAGTCTTTTGAAAAGTTTTCTTTCTCCTCTCTTCTTTCTTCCTTCCCCTATCCTTCCCTCTTACCTCTCTGGCAGAGTCCTGATGAGTCACTGGTGGCTTGCCTTCAACTAACACCTGTTATCCCGAGGCAATTTCTTTTCACGGATCCCTATCCCTCCCTGGGATAAGAGCAGGGGAGGGCTTTATTAACTTTGTTTTATGGACGTGGCACCTGAGGCAAGCTTACTTAGCAAGTTAGTGCTAAGACCTGGTCATTACCCACAAATGCCCCTGGGATTTTTCAACAGAAAGCTTTCCATTCAGGCTGGCTTGCTGCAGCTGTCCTCCTGGGAAAAAATGCAACTGAGGTAAGTGGAAGTGGACAAGCCGGGGGCCTGGCAGTGGACAGGGAAGCATGGGACGTTCTGCATCCTTCCTTCCAGGCCAGGGCTCACAGCTGCTCCTGGAGGCGGGTTAGCAGCCTGTGGGAGAGGGTGTGGCTAACACTAGGGCTAGAGTGGGGGAAATCCCGGGGCCTGAGGGCCTGCCCCAGCCCTGTGCCTGCTCGGAAGGGGATGCTGGTAATAGATGGGTTGCCCAGAAATGACACTGACCACACAGGTTGTGTTTTCCTTCATTCCTTCCTTGTTCCCCAAAGGACTGGCCTAGGGCTGCTTTCTCCGGGTTTTGGGGGGATAAAGGCTTTTTTCAACTGCCCGGGAGAGTTAAATGCAGCCTATTGCCTGGTTCTCCTTTTCTTTTCCCTGTCTCGTTCATTTTGTCCACCTCGCTTCTCTCACTTGCTGGCTGTGTCCTCCTGACCTCCCCTAAGCATGGCCTTTATTGTCCTCCTCGTGGCCTGACCCAGTCACTGGTGGTATCACGTGGCCAGCAGACGTTTGATGAGAGCTTCCCTTGGGAGTGCTGGAAGTCCATGAGGCAGGATGGTGTGGGTTGTCCTGAAAGAAATGATGCTTCCTCCAAACTCCCCTGCGCGCTCATGTTCTCCACCAGAGCTTCTCCCAAGTGTGGTTCCCGGGGAACTTGTAAGGAAGTCAAATTCTTGGATCCTACGGAGATCCACCAAATCTGAAACTCCAGGGGTGGGACCCAGCAATCTGTAAGAAGCCATCCAAGTGATTCTGCTGCTTGGCCGAAGTTTGAGAGCTATTCCTCCCCCTGAAAGGCCAGTGCCCTCCTGAAAAATCACCTCCTTCCTGCATGATGACTATGTACCTACCACTCCAGGAAGTTTTCTCTGTGATTGTTACCGATGGTTAACATTTGCTGAGTTTTCTGCGTGTCAGGCTCTTCACATCGATTTTTTTTTCTCATTGAATCCTCCTAACACCTATGAACCACATTATTTTGGTACCTGTTTTATAGATGAAGAAACTGAGTGACTGAGGTAAGGGGAAATCTGTAGTAAATGCGTTGCTCCTGAATACGGTGGTTGCTTTTCACTCCCACTCCCTAGATGCGGTCAATCCTCAACCTGTGCACTTTAGGTAAGGGGTGGCAGAAGAGGAAATGTCCTGAGTTATCTGTCAGGAAGGTGAGTAGGTGACAGGTGAGGCCATGTGGTATATGGAGAACGAGCCCAGGACACAGCTATAATCCTGTTCTGTCACCCACCCTAAGGGCTGCTTGTTACCCTTTCATCCTGGGTCTCTTCATCTGTGAAATGCAGTAGTTGAACTGTATTCCTTCTAAGAATTTTCCCAACTGTGACAGACTGTAATTACCCAAATACAGTGTGTCTCAGGAAAACTACTTCTGTGCATGGAATGATGGTGCCCAGCTGGCCTACTGGACCGGTAGACCAGTAGGAGATGACTTGGAGTAGCCCTGTAGGCTTTGACTGGACATTCCCTACCATGACGGTAGATCTCAGCTGCGGGAAGGTAGCTGCCATGACATGCTACCAGCCGTATGCCCTGTTAAATTCCTGTTTCACTGTCCTGCAGACAGGGGTTGCTTAGGGCTCTTCTGTCTCTACGCCTTTTCTCCTTGGTGTGGTCTGTGCTGAGTGAACACGGTCTCCATCCAAAGCCTGGAGGACTGCCTTCTCACTGGGGATTTAGAAAAGGCAGGTACCATTTAGTGGCCAAGTAGTATTTCTTATCTCCTGAAGCCAGAGGTCTTTTGTAAGTGGAAGTGGTATTGGAAAGCAGCTATGATAGGGAAAGGATGGAAGGAGAAGTTCTGGAAAATGGGGGGATTTTTCTACCCAAAACTTTACTCCAAATAGCTGGGAAGCTCTTGAATCATGGGAGAGTGGCATATCAACGATGTAACCATGGGCTAGGACCCAGCATCTGAATAATCTCACTTCAAAATCCTCTTTGGCAAGAAACAATGATGGTCAGAGGAAGATAGCAGTTTAAAGAAGAAGGAGGCAAAGAATTTTAGTTTGGAGAAATCGTGTATATTTCCCTTCTCCAAATTAGGGAGCATGACTTTCAAGCTTGGGATGCCCACATTAATAAGGTGAATGTCTCTGACCCCAGTGAGAGGCTAGAGATCTAAGCTGGTGTCAACTTGAATACAATTTAGTCTAGTAGCTGAGCCGGTGATCCATTACTCGGGGGTAGGAAATGAAATGAGAACTCTAGCAATACTCAGTGATCTCTCACAGAAACAAAGAACAGAGTACCACATGTTCTCACTCATAAGCGGACCCTGAACATTTATCATAATACTATAAGAAAGGGATTGGCAGCAGCAGGATACTGCCAGGGTGGCGGCGGGGAGGAGACACACAACATCAATAAGGGTACTTGATCTCAAACCAGGCAAAGTGGGGACCAAAGGGGGGCCCAAATTTTACCTGTACAATGTCCACTTGTATACCTAATCCTGAATTGTACCCCGCATCTTTACAATAAAAAAATTTAAGAAGAAATTAGGACTCTGTTGTCACTTTCCTTATGTCCCCTGGTGTAGCAGGTGGCCACAGAAGAAAATATCCCAAGCTAGAAGTCAGATGACAGGATCATCGGCTAGGCCCCAACATGTGTGAGGGGGAACCCCAATAAAACCCAGAATTTATTTACAAAAAGTTGTGTATTTCTTCTTACATGTTAAAACTTCAGTTACCTTCAAAGTACTCTTTGTTATTGAGATGCTTTTCCCACTACTCAAAACAGTTTTTGATGCTTCTGCCGTTTTTTGTTTCACCTCTTTCACATGGTCGAAACATTTCCCTTTAAGGACTTTTCTCATCGGGGGAACAAAAAAGAGTTACTTTGGGCAAGATCAAATTTTGGTCAAAATTTGTGAACAAAATTTCACTGCCACCCATTGTTCATATAAATCACCCATCATGAAATGGGCAAACGTGTTGAAAGAATTTCCAAAAAAGCTTCACTGAAGCCAGACACAGCCTCTCACAATCCTAGCTGGTACACTGATGCTAATGGGTACCTAGAACAATTACCTAGCAGGAGAAGCCTGTACGACAAGGGACCTGCTCTCCAGAAGATAATTCCTGTTTTGGGGGGAGGGTCCCCCCTCATATTAGCAGGGTTATCTTGACCAAGTCACTTCATCTCTCTGAGTCTGTCTCATCTGTGGAATGTAGATTGGTATGCCTATTCTTTCTACTTTACATAGGGTAGTGATAAGGATCAACTAAGATAATAAATGCTGAAATATTGAGTTTATTAGTGGCATACAATAGCATCAATATTTACCATCTCACAGTACTTGATCTCAAACCAGGCAAAGTGGGGACCAAAGGGAGGCCCAAATTTTACCTGTACAATGTCCACTTGTATACCTAATCCTGAATTGTAGAAGAAGAAATTGAATACAATTTCAGTTTCAGTCGTTCAGAAATTTGGGGGCAGTTTAGCTGAGTGGCTCAGGTTCAGGGACTCTCATGAGGTTGCCATCAAGATGAATGCCAGGGTTGTAGTTATCTGAAGGCTTGAGTGGGGCGGAAGGATCCACTTCTAAGATGGTGCACTCCCATGGCTGGCAAGTAGATGCTGGTTTTTGGCGGGGGTGGGGGGGGGAGAGGGGCTCAGTTTTTCACCTTGTGGCACTCTCCTTCAGTGTTCTCATGACTTACAGAAGGCTTCGCACAGAAAAGGCCTTCCCTTGGCATGAAAGTCAGCCCTACACAGTGTGGCAGAAACTACACGGGAACATGAATACCAAGAGTCAGAATCTTTAGGAAATTTCTTAGAGAGCATTCTATAGGATGCTAGTGTGGGTGCCATTAGATTTATTGTTCTGCCTGAGAATGTTGTTCTAAGTGGGAACTACTATCTCGGGTGAAGACTGGCTAAAATTCAGGCAATCTCCCAGCCCAGGGTCTCTTTCTGTTCTCTGAATGTGTGACTCCAAAGTGCATTTTTCCAAAGCCATTTGGGCAAGCATGGGTGGGTAGGAATGAGAGCAGATGATGGAGTGAGAAGGCGAGGAAGTGCCGTAGATACGTAAGGAACAGTGAAAAAGAACTGGTAGAGAGGCTCAGAGGAGTTTCAAGAACACTAAACCAATAGTGTCATGCACAGCACTCATTGTGTCTGTTGTATCGTAGAGACAAGAACAGTCAACCTTATCCAATAGCTTCAAATGTCTACCCTAGCAGACCTTTAATCAGTCTCGCCAACAAAAAATCAAATGTAAACTTGACTTCCTTTGTGCCTTTTCCTTTTCAGTCTCTGTTAGGGTGGTCAGCTGGCACAGGAATGAATAGAAAAGGTGGCCCAAACCGAAAGTGTTAGGCTTTAGCAAACTCCCTCCTGCTCCACGTATTGTATTTTTTTTCCAGAGTAGTGAAATACAGGCAAATCTTGATAGAATTTCTCAAAGGTTTTCTTGCTCTTTTTGTGTGTCAATCAAGAATTTATCAAGTAAAGTGTCAAAAGAAAGAACATTCCTTATATTTCTAGGGTATTTTATACTTAATGAATTCAATTTTATAAGTATTTATATAATACCAACAATGTGCCCCAGAACTCTGCAAGATAATGGTAAGAATGAGGAGAGGCACAGTGAAAAGTCCATTTAGGGGCAACAAGGCATTAAGGAAAAGGAGCTGAAAGATATTACAATGACAAGATGGCAGACACTATTGGTTGGCTGGCCCAGCAGCCATTCTGGTACCTTCTTCCTGCCTATTTCCCACTATAGAAACAGAAGTGAGATGCTTGCTTTTCTGGCCTCACTGGCAGCTAGGGGTGGCCACATAACCCAGTCTTGTCCAATGAGGTGCTAAGACTGCTGGAGATATTCGGGAAAATTTCTTTTTCCTTATAAAAGAGACAGGTATGAGAGGAGAGCTCACTGGCACTGTCTATTCCTCTCCTTCCTGTCTTTTTTTTTTTTTATTAGATGAGAAAACAGGATTAATGAGAGGACAGAAAACTCCCACAGTGGGAAGGGAACCGAGGAAGTTACCCCCTTCCTGTCTTGAATATGCATGTGATGGCTGGAGTGAGGCAGTCACCTTGTGATCATGAAGCCACCAACATTAGGCTGAAAATCCAGAGCAAAGCATGAAAGAAACCTCAGTCTTAGATGACGCTGTTGTACTTTCAAACAATTCCAGCAGCTGCCTATCTCTGGACTCTTGGTAGTATTCATTTAAGTCACTTTTAGGTGGCTTTTCTCTTATTTGCAAATTATTTCTAACTGTTGAAGACAAACCTTAAGGCCAAATGAGAGTGCTAGCATCAATGGCGAGTGCTCAGATAGATGGAAATGCAGCATGTGGGAAGACAAATGGCATTCTAGAGGGGATGCAGCGAGAGTCTCTTCTGAGGTTGTCGCTGAATCCATCTCTCTTTCTCTCTCTCTTTTTTTTTTTTTTTTTTGAGTCAGAGTCTCACTCTGTCACTGAGGCTGGAGTGCAGTGGCGCACTCACAGCCACCACAGCCTCTACCTGCTGGGCTCCAACGATCCTTCCACCTCAGCCTTCCAAGTAGCTGGAACTACAAGCACGCACCACCACACCTGGCTATTTTTTTATTTATTGTGGAGACGAGGTCTTGCCAAGTTGCCCAGACTAGTCTCGAGCCTCTGGGCTCAGGCAATCTTCTCGCTTCTGCCTCCCAAAGCGCTGGGATTACAGGCATGAGCCACTGTGCCCGGCTTGAACCCATATCTCTAGACAAGGTTGTTGCAACCCATATCTCTAAAGACAAGTTGTTCCTGTTTCCTGAGACGGGGACATCTCATGTAAATGGGAGCAGTACAATATCATCTGTGAGAGCAAGGCTCTAACACTAGGTGGACCTGTGTTTGGGTTCCAGCTCTACCATAAACTAGCTTCCTGACTTTAAGTACTCTGCAGAAGCTCCTTAACTGTCAGCTTCCTCGTCTGTAAGGTGGGAGCAACAAAAATTAAACAACATAACATGTAACGTGCTTGGTACATAATGTCCATTCAGTAGCCTGAGTGGTAGTTATTATCATCATCATTGTGATCAGATACTAATTATTCTGTCCACCTTTTCACGCCACCAGAGGAATGCCCGCTTAACTCTAGAATCCAGTTGTGACGTCTGTCAAATGGGAATGTAACTTCTCAAAGGTATATTAAATGCTAATGAGGATCCTTGAAAAATTGTTTTCTTTGAAGCCAATTTGCCTGGAGTGTGTAAATCACTTACAGCATTTTGCTATTTTTAAGCCCTTGAAATAAACTCTTGAGCTAAAAATCACCATGTGTTTTTTTTTTCTCCACCAGCAGAAGATACAACAATTATGTAAGGCAAGGAGATCAAAACTTTAAACAATGACCGTTCGACTCAGTGAAGCTTTCAGCCAATGTCTAGGGTAAATTTTCTTAGACTTCGGCAAGTTCTAAAGAGGTTTGGACTTTAAGGCAACTTGTGAAAAATTCTAAGGCATGAAACTGTCTCTTTTGGAAAGAGCCTTCTGCAGGGTGCTGTCTCTATCATCAGAAAAGGATGGGGGATAGATGTGAAGGTTGAGGTAGGTCAAAAATACAATGTCAACAAGAAACCTGGAAGCGCCATGTGGAATGTGCTTTTGAACTCTTGAAAATTACCCTACAGTAACCCAGGTGGTGGTTGCTCATTCAAGTGACGGGACCTCTGAGTCTGTTCATGAGCAAATGCACACACGTGTATACCTCCCCACGCATGCATGTGTCACACCTCCCCATGCATGCACTTGCATGCTGCATACATCTGCTTTTAGCTTTTCAAAATTTTCTAAGTGTTCCATACTCACGGAGGGAAAAATAGAAACAAAAAGATACCAACCACGTAATTGCATTAACTAAAAATAACCTAATAGTCTTCTAGAATTTTTCTATAGGAAACATATTTCATAAATACATTCATATATAAAATATAGATGTACAGACACATGTTGAATAAAATAGTATTATACTGTTTTCATTATTTAAAAGTATATAAATATTATGAATATGTAAACATGAATTTCTTACCAATAAATAGATCATGAATATATAACATTTAAATTGATGGTTTATTTCTGATTTATACTGCCCCATTATTTATTCAATAACTTGTTCATTTAGACTAATTCCAACATTTCCTATTTTTAAAAATGCATGAATAAGCATCCTTGCTCATGAATATATACATACTTACCCAATTATCCATTCTCTTCTCCAACTCTCAGGATTATTGGTACAATTTGGAATTTTAAATCCATGGTGTTCCTTTTCATCTTAATTTATCTCTATATTATATATTATCATTAAGTAACTATTAGTCATTCTCTTTTCATAAATATTTTAACAGCTACAATTTGGATATTAGCTCTGCTGTTACTGCTGTCACTGTTCTCTATCTTTTTTTAAAGACAATTTCCCCATACTTGTGCCCTTTCTTTTGACTTACTTTTCAATAGAAGATTTTTTTTTGAGTCATTTTTTCCAGAAAAGGTAAATAGTGGTCATTCCTAGGCATTGCCTCTAAAGAAGAACAAGTATTTGTCCCATCATGTAATTGTGAAACATCATGTGATTGTTATGTCTCATCCTTTTTCTGTCATTAAGTGCTATGAAGAAAAGTCATGATCAACCTTATGTCAAATTTATTTTATTATTTAAGAGATGGAATCTCACTATGTTGTCCAGGCTGGACTTGAACTCCTGGGCTCAAGTGATCCTCCCATCTCAACCTCCTGAGTAGCTGGGACTATAGGCATGTGCCACCACATCCAGCTATATGTATACCTATATATGTATATCTATATATCTATGTGTGTGTGTGTGTGTGTGTGTGTGTGTATGTTTATGTGTATATTAGTAGCCTGCTTTTACCTGATTACATGTAAAATATTGTTCTTATTTGATGCAAGTCAGTAGGCCTTAATAAGTATAAGCTTAATTCTTATTTAGTGCAACATAATTTTCTTCTATTAGTTCTTTGATTAGTACTTCTGTATCTGCTCATTTATTGCCTGAATTTCTAACATGAATGCATTAGACCTTCTCAATCTATTTTTTTAGGTCTTCTATCTTTTCACTTATCATGGTCATCTCTTTTCTCTTTTTCTTTATATTCTGAGAGGATGTCTTGAATTGTTCTAATTTACTAGTTTAAGTTTCTGTAGCCTCCAATTTATTTTTTACTGACAACACTCTATTTTAAAATATACTAGAGCATTTCATCTGATAGCAATTAGACTTGAGCTTAAATTGTTTCCTTTTCATAAATACAAGGTTCTCTCAAATTTCAGATAAATTTGATTTTTTCCCCCTGTTTCTTGATGTTGACTTGTTTTACACAAGAGATGTTTGCTCCAACTCTACAGAAATGCCTTCTTCATTTTAATTCCTAAAGCATTTTACATGCCCTGTGACTGGTTATAAAATTTCTACAGGAAGACTGTGTGACTTAGTACTGTGAGTACATATGGATTTTACCCAACTATACAGAGATTGTATAGTTCTGTGTTCAAATCTTTTAATCCCATATGGGAGTGAGGATGGGGAATTAAGTGTTTGTCTTTAATAATTTAAAACTTTTAATTAAAAAAATTAAAACTTTAATCCTGAATTGTACCCCCATCTTTAAAATAAAAAAGCAATTATTAATTTAAAAAATTAAAACTTTTTGGGAGACTGAGGTGAGTGGATTGCCTGAGCCCACGGGTTCAAGACAAGCTCGGTCAACTTGGCAAGATCTCATCTCTACAATAAGTAAATTTTTAAAAAATTAGCCAGGTGTGATAGCACACATCTGTAGTTCTGACTACTTGGAAGACTGAGGCAGTAGGTTGATGCTGGGGTGACTGTTAGTGTGCCACTGCACTCCAGCCTGGGCAACAGAGTGAGACTCCAACTCAAAAAAAACCTTTAAGTTTGATTTTTCTAGTCCAGGAAACCATTTTTCTGTGATGGGATACAGCAGACCTTCTGATAAAAAATAATCATTCCTGGCTGGGCATGGTAGCCCATGCCTATATAATCCCATTACTTTGGAAGGCCAAGACAGGAGAATTGCCTGAGCCCAGGAGTTGGAGACCAGCCTAGGCAACATATTGAGACCTTCTTCCCTACAAAAAATTTTTTAAAAAATTAGTCAGGCATGGTGGTGCATGCCTATAGTCTCATCTACTCGGAAGGCTGAGATGGAAGGATTACTTGAGCCCAGGAGCTTGAGGCTGTGATGAGCTTTGATCATGCCACGGCACTCCAGTCTGGGTAACAGACTGAGATCCTGACTTTAAAAAAAAAAGTCATCGCTCTAACTTGTTTTCCATGTTTATTGTGATAGCTCTAAGTGCCAGGACATAGACTGTTACTCCTAACCGATTGTGTTAGGAACCTGGTATGGGGCTATTTCTGCTTTCCTTAGTAACTATCTTTCCAAGCAGAATCTGGATATGAAATGCAGGGCCAACTGGTGTATGCTGACATCTAATGCATCTCCCACAGAATCCTCGAATTTCAGATTTGGTCACTTATGCGTGCCAGGGTATGCTGGAACCAACTCAAATCAATTCGTGAGAGCCAATGACTACATTTTCAGGTATTTCGTGAGCAGGTTGTTATACACAGCTGTTACTAAAAATTCAAAGATATAAGCTTAACATCACATAAGTTATAATCAGAGGCCTCATTAAAAATTAAATAATAAAGCTTACAATCAGCTAATCAAAGCTCACCCCTTCCTAATTGTTCTTACTGCATTCTATGATCAGTACACTTGAGGTTATTTTTCATCTCCTGTATCTGTATGGTGGCAATACTATATGGGGGGGGGGACAAGAAATGGAATTTATTTATTTAAAATCGTGTTTTTATTCTTATATGTTTAAACTTCAGTCACCTTCAAAGTACTTTCTGTTTGACGCAATACACCTATCAAGACCCTTCTTCTACGCGCCATCAGATTTTGAACCCACCAATTTTGACGCCTTTCAGTGCTTCTGTCGTTTTTCGTTTCACTTCTTCTACATCAGCAAAACGTTTTCCTTTGAGGACTTTTTTCATCCTGGGGAACCAAAAAAAGTTACTAGGTACAAGACTGGGCGAATAGGGAGGGTAGGGCGTGAGAGTCATGCCATTCCTGGCCAAAAACTGCTGAACACTCGGTGCAGTGTGGGCAACTGTGCTTATAAACCACCCATCGTGAAATGCGCACGCACACTGGAAGAATCTCCAAAGAAAAATTCACTGAAGCCAAATGCAGCTTCTCACAACACTAGCTGGTACGCTGATGCCAATGGGTTCCTAGAATGCTTACCTAGCGGGGAAAGCCTATACTGTAAGGGGCCTGGCCTCCAAAAGATAATTCTGGGATTTTTGGAGGTCCCCTTCATATACCAGTGTGCCGCCATGTGCGTCTTCCCAACTCAGCATTCAGCAACAAGCAGAAGAGTGGATGGTTGAACATTCTCCTGCATAACACTTTCTGAGTTGCCCTTACCTCTAGCCTCAGTTTCTCTAAACTGGGGGGTGGGGTGGGGCGGAGGCAGGGACATATACTGTAGAGTTTTGCTGAGGATTTGCAGCCACTTACTTTTCAGAGACACTTTCCCTTTGAATATCTCTAATCATAAGCTGGTCAAAACTTCCTTCGTCCTATTCTATGTTCACAGACTTTGGCAGAAATTCCTCCAACGTTCTATGTGTGGACGACAGCCCCATCTCTTAGAAAATATCCAGAAAAATTGGGCTTTTAGTTTTATAAGTGTTACTAAAATGTATCATTGAAATCTATCTTTGGGAGATGAGGTTAAAAAAAAAAAAAGGTACGGCTGAGCATGGTAGCTCGCACCTGTAATCCCAGCACTTTAAGAGGTCAAGTCTGGTGCACTGCTTGAGCCCAGGAGTTTGAGACCAGCCTAGGCAACATAGTGAGACCTCGTCTCTACAAAAATTCAAAAAATTAGCCAGGCGTGTTGGTGTGCATCTGTAGTCCCGGCTACTTGGGAGGCTGAGGTGGGAGGATTGCCTGAGCCCAGGAGGTGAAAGGTGGAGGAGCCGTGATTATGTCACTGCACTGCAGCCTGGGTAACAGTAGAAGTGACTCAGAACTAGTTTATCCCGTGGGAGAAGGATGAACAAAATGTATGCCACCCGAAGTCGGGCTCCAGACTGAGTAGATGTCTAGAGAAGAGAGTGTGGTGTTTAGGTCCCCAAAGTCGAGACCTGGCACTTCCAGAGATGTCACAAGGACTCCTTGAGAGGAGATTCGGCTGGGTGCGGTGGCCTAACCTGTAATCCCAGCACTTTGGGAGGCCGAGGTGAGAGGATTACCTAAACCCAGGTGTTTGAGACCAGCCTGGGCAACTTGGCGATACTTTGTCTCTACAAGAAATCACCAAAAATTAGCCGGGCGTGGTGGTGTGTGTCTGTGGTTCCAGCTACTTGGAAGACTGAGGCGGAAGGATCGCCTGAGTCCAGCAGGTCGAGGCTGCGGTGGGCCTGAGCATGCCACTGCACTCCAGCCTGGGCAGCAGAGTGAGACTCTGACTCAAAAAAAAAAAAAGAAAGGAGATTCACCACTGGACGCTGGCCTGTAACAGCCCAGTGTATGAGCAGTGGTCCCTGATCTTGTTGGTCCTTCCCTCTGTAGAATTTGCAGAGCAGCTTTCTCAAGCATGTTGAAGTGGGTACAGCCCAGAAAGTGCTAGGAAACAGGCAAGGTGTCCCTCGAGCAGGGTTCTAGAGCCAAGTCCCAGAACCTTGTTTCTAGAACAATATTCAGTTTCTGCCACAGACTAAATAAGAAAGCATATGTGGGGAATATATCTGAATAAAACCTTTTAAAGAGAGATCATTGTGTAAGAGGCACTGTCATTCACAAAGATCCCTTTGACAGACGCCTCTCAAGTATCAGGGCAAGAGAAATGTTTCACTCACACTGAACTAACAAGTTCCTCCTATTAGAGCATTGGGACTATGAAAGCATTGTATTATTGTTGGTCCTTTTTTGCCTAGCTGATAGGAAGCTCTGTTTTCCTTCAATTATGGAAACTTTCCTTAGACGTGATTTGTTCCTATTTTCAATAATGTCTCCCTTCCTTTCTTCCTTCACTACTTGTTTTGTGTCTATTTTATGGGGGTCACTTTTTAAAATCTTGTCACGCTTGTATTTAATAAAATATTATACAATATTTTTTCAGAATAATAAATAGACAGCCAACCACATGTGGGTCAGTGATTTAGTGTGGATTATGAGTAATCTAATGCTGTATACCTAAGCGCCAATAAAAGTTAAAAAAAAATGTCTGGAAGTAGGTAGAGATATGAATACATATCATATAAATAATATAATAAATCTTTTTAAAGTTAAGGAAATACATTTTGCATGGTCTACTATGTGCCCGGCCTTATGCTAAGAACAATAGTAAATCAAAAGTTATAGATACTATCCTTGGGAAACTAATCTTATTGGACAGGCAGGACTTACAAACATATTTGTTAGCTTCCATTTATTAGACACCAGCCATGTTCCAGGTGTATTCTATACATCATCTTGTTTTTTCTTTGTTGATTGTATTCATCTTTTATTGTATACATTTGGTATACAGCATGAGTTTTGATATCCACACTGAAATGGCTGCTACAGTCAAGCAAATTACCATATCCATCATCTCACATAGTTATCGTGGTTGTGTGTGTGTTTTGTGTGTGTATGCGAGAGCACCTGAAATCTACTCCCTAGCAAAAACCCCGAAGTATAATCTTATTAACCGTAATCCCCATTTTGTACATTAGATCTTCAGACTTATTTATCCTACATCTCCAACTATTTTGTCTTTATTTCAATGGATTAGGGGGTCCAAACAGTTTTTGGTTACATGGTTGCACTGTATAGTGATGAAGAGGTCTGGGTTTTAAGTGTACCCACCACTCCCATCTCTGCACACTGTACGCAATGGGGGATTTTTTTGGCCCTCTGCTGTTTCTCGCCTTCTATATTGAGTCCCCGATGTCCATCATGCCATTCTCTATGCCTTTGCAGATCCTTAGTTTGGTTCCCTCTTGTGAGAGCATGCATTGTTTGGTTTTCTATTCCTGAGTTTGTTCACTTAGAATGATGTTCTCCAATCCCACTCGAGTTGCTGTAAAATATATTATTTCATTCTTTTTTTTTTTTTTTTTTTTTTTGAGTTGGAGTCTCACTCTGTCGCCCAGACTGGAGTGCAGTGGCCGCTCCCGGCCACCGCAGCCTCGACCTGCTGGGCTCCGGCGATCCTTCTGCCTCAGCCTTCCAAGCTGGAACTACAGGCACGCGCTACCATGCCCGGCTAATTTTTTTGATTTATTGTAGAGATGAGGTTTCGCCTGCCCAGGCGGGTCTCGAACCCGCGGGCTCAGGCAATCCACTCACCTCAGCCTCCCAAGGCGTGGGATTACAGGCTGAGCCACCGAGCCCGGTTCTATGTGTATTCTATATATGTGTGCTGTAATATTTTTTCCATTATTTCTAGAGCCTAAAAAAATTGTAAACATAGAAAACAACTTGTTCTGTTTTCTTAAACATAATTTACATTTTTTTCTAAACCACTATAGCAGTTTTTCAATGGAATTATGTTGAGATTTTCAGAAAGTTAACACAGAAATGAGGTGAATTTCTCTTTTACTCTACACACAAAATTTCAGAATTTCACCAAGGTATGAAAAGCTAGAAATGAAGTTTTTATTTGGAACAGCTGCTTTTAACTTTAGCTAAACCACTGTATACTTTCAGATGCACTGCTATCAACTTTAAAAGTCATCATATTATTTTGCCCTAGGGAAACAGAATGATGGAAGAGCTGCCTTTTAGCTGGTATGACACAGAAAGAAATGCAAAAGTGAAAACTAGCAAGATGTGTTAGGAATGCAGACTTCCATGGTATTTTGGTGAAATCATCAAAATGTAGAGAGAACTTTGTGTCTTAAAAATTGTGAGAATATGGAAAGGAATATTAAAGAACAACAACAGCTTATGTGCTTGTCTGTTGTATGTGAAGCACATATTCATTATGCCTGGCACATGTCATGTGGTTATAATTCTTATCTGAATCTGACTAAAAAAGATTTTTCTATGGTTTAACTAAAATTTATTGTAGCATTATAGCTCAGGCAAGCATTTACAACATTTGAGAAAGGAAAGTTTATCATCTGAATCCTTCTCTTCAATATCTTCCTTATAGAACTCTAATTCATGCTAAGAAGTGGATTTTGTGACCTGTGCAGAGAATGGTTTTGTGTCAGGGAGGTAAAGATAAACATGTACCCTGTTGTGTTTTCAGGTGCAGGAGAGATAAGAACACACACACATACACACACACATGCATGTGATACTCCTTATAGATTAACTGATGACCTAAAATCCTAAATTGAACTGGGCTTTGACAGTCCATGCACAGTTGCACTGCACCCCTTGATCTTCATTTATTGATACCAGACTGTTTTCAACTCTCCTAGCATGATAGTACGGAGTTAAAAGCCTACAAGTTAGGAAATCCTGTAAATTCACTGGGATATACATTTGATTGGGATATAAAGTGTTATATAACTGTAATGATGTCAATGTCTACTAATTATCAAAAACTATTTAAAATGATCCTCACTAAACATCATAAGACAACAATGATAAATTCTGTTTCATATAGTTAATGCATTCCTGAAAATATGTGCACGAGTTCAATTTTTATTAATGATTCATATTTCAACTGTTTATGTACACCCACAATTTAGAGGAAACCAAATGTTTTAAAAATAATATTAAATGATCATTTTCAAAGGCAAGTAACTGCTCTCTGATCTTTATTTTTGTAAAGTTCAGGTTTTTGCATATCAGAAATAATTAAGTTGGTGTTGGTGAAAAATCTTTCCATTCTGATATCTCAGCTCACACAATGCTTTATACGTTGTTTTGGCATTTTATTCTTTTACTTAATAAATTATAATTATCTTTCCATTTCAGAAGTCCATATCAGTATATTGAGAATGGTTTTATGCCAGGGAAGTAAAAACAAACAGGAACCATATTGTGTTTTCATTTTCAAAAACAGTTGCTGAGTATTTCATCATAGGAATCTATTGAATATAAATAATAATGATATTTAAAGTAATAAAATAATTTATTTACCCAATCCCTACTTTTGGAAATCATGTTGTGTCCCAGTTGCCTGACTCAGTGGGATGGTGAATAAAGGGACTTGGAATCAGGATAAAAAAGGCATACTCTTGCTTTTAAGCATTGGGACTGGTACATCTCTTGCCTCTTGGACTGTTAGATCTTAATCTATCTAGCACATTGTCTAGGTTTTCCATTAATAATGGTAGATTTTACAGATAACTTTTTGGTGGAGAAGCTTAACAAATTCTGTGTGGTTGATTGACTCTTTAACCTTCACTATACTTTTGTCATGCAAGAGGTAGGAATTGGCTTTCTGAATACTATTATGCTTTTTTTTTTTTTTTTGGTTTTTTGAATTGGAGTCTCACTCTGTCACCTAGGCTGGAGTGCAGTGGCACACTTATGGACACCGCAGTCTCGACCTGCTAGGCTTGGGCGATCCTTCCACCTCAGCCTTCCAAATAGCTGGAACTACAGGCATGCGCCACCACGCCTGGCTTGAATACTATTACATTTTTAAAGACGAGTCAAATACAAAGGTCCACTTTGGAAGTTCTAGATTTGTTTCTCATGAATTCAGAGGTTTTCTAAATGGAACTCTTCACTCTTGTTTAAAGTTGCATGGTTAGTTCTAAAAATGTTTTATTTTTAGTAAGGAGCAAAGAGTTGTATTAAGGAAACACTGATGTTTTCTGGGTCGAGTTTTCTATTCAGCTGAGATGTTTCAATTGCTTCTCAGCAAGGACTCATTAAAGTCTCCTTTCCTTGACCTTTGTTGAAATGTTCATCACTTTATTTTTCTCCAATTCTCCACTTAAAAATCTGTTATGACCTAGCTTCAGGTAGTAAAACTATTTTGTGAAAAGTTCTAAAAATAATAATCCCGAGCAAGTGAGTTCTAAGCAGCATATAATTGAGCTGTAAGAGCAATGGGGACATTGTGCTTAGGTTTGAGATGAAACAAAAATCTTAAGACTAAGTTAGTTTTAAATTATAATTGCATTCTTTTGTTGAATTGGTATGAGCACTTTAAGTAATTTTTATAAAAATTAATGTGAGAAATAGTTATTTAAAATATATTCACATACATTGTATTCAAAGTATACTGTACAGACTTGCCGTTTGTAAAGACACAAGCTACAATGGAGATTATATTGTCAATAATTTATAATTTTATAATAATGAGAGCAGAGCTACTCAAAATTCGATTCCTTCAATAGAATAACTCATGTTTATCTAAATTCAGGGGGATGTGCAGATTGTGTTAGTTTGAGTAGTGATTTCACATACTTTGTTTCATACAAGAGAGGGTGCTTAACTGGCCTTAGGCAAGCATTCCCACTGTGTTAAATCTCTGAACTTCCAGTCAGCAGTGTATACTTAACTTTCCAGGAACCACCATCTGGAAGAGGCCTCAACAATACAACAACACACAGTTAGTTTGGACATATCTCACTGACTCATACTTTGGAGTTTTTCCTCAGAATCCAAGCAACTTTAGACAGAGGCCTTCACTGTTGTGAATCCAGGGATACCTGTGAAATACAAGGAGTTTGCATATTTCATTGAACAGTGTGTTAATGGGACCTAAAAGGCCAAGCATATTTGTTCCTTTGTCACAATTGATGTAAGCCTATGCTTTGTTACAATTTGTGTCAGAAAACAAGGTAGTTCACTGTTCCATTCTTGTTATTGCATTTTGCTACTTCCCTCATTCATCCCTCATTCCACAAACATTTATTGGGTACCTTCTATGTAACAGGTCTTAGATATGAGGAACACAAAGGTGAAAAATACATGCTTTTTTTTTTTCCCTCAAGGCTATCACAAAGGCAAATAGTTCCATTGCAGTGAGAAAAAGACTACAGAATATGTAGAAATATGGGTCATGATGGCACAAAGAAAGGTAAGAGCAACTGTAGCTGGGCCATGAGGGCAGGTCAAGAAAGTTTTTATAACTAAGGTAACTTGTAAACTAGGTCTTGAGGGATGAGCACATTTTACCAAATAAATGAGAAGGAAAATACTTTCCAAAATGTGAATAGGCAGAGAAGTTTGTATCCAACGTGTAAGTAAGGGAGACTGCAAATGATTCTTTCAATAATATTGATGAAGTGTATTCACCAAACATGAATGGGGTGTAGAGCTAAGAGCGGGAAAGTGCTAGAAGGGAACTTGGAGAAAAAAATTAGAATGATGTCAAGGTAGATTTTGCAAAACTGTGAAGATGAATTTAGAAGAATCTGATGGTTGAAGTGGAGGTCATAGAAGGATTTTAAATAAGAGTAATACAATTAGGAAAAATACCCTGGCTCCAATTCAGACAATGGATTTAAGGAATGTAGAAAACTTCCTGGGAACAGTTAATTAAGAGACTGTTTCACTCAATAGTCTAAGTGGGAGGTGATGGGGACGGATTGAAGAGACCCATCTACTTTGCAAGAAAGTAGAGCGTGGGAGTATTGGTGATTGCTTCAGTATGGGGAAAATGGAGGTGTGAAAAGGAAGCTTGAATTCAGCATAAGAGTACCAGGAGGTACCTGAGGAGGAATTTTTGTGGAGAAGATAATGCTCTCAGCTCAGGCCATTTTTGAGTCTGAAGGACATCTGAGAATTTTAGGTAAAGGTTTTTAGTGAGCAGTTGAATATCTGTGTCTGAGATTTAGAAGAAGAGCCTAGGCTGGGGTACAGCTTTGGAGGTGATTGTGTTTAGCTGGTATGAAGCCACAGGGGATGATTAGATCACCAGGGAAAGCATTTTAGATGAGAAGAGAAAGGGACCACACACAGAGCCTTGAATAACACCAACAGTGAACTTGGATGATGAAGGAGAGCCTGCAAAGAGATCGAGAAATAATGCACAAAAAGACAGAAAAACAAGTTTATTCTCAAACTAATGTACTTTTCCATACCCCTCTGCTTTCATGACTGTGTCTATATTTTTCCATATAAGTCAAATATCCTCTTTTACCAGATGTATTGCTTTTATTTTTAGATATAACAGTTTTGATTCTTTGTGGACTTGACACTGGATTCCAGTTATTTTAGATGCGACACTTTGGAACTTTAACTGTATACTTTCATGTGGTCGTTATAGAAGAGGAAAGTCAATCTAAACATTTTTGGTTTGAGAGACCTTCCTTTCCTTCAGGACAACAGAGATATGCACAGCAAATGGGAAGGGGGCTGTGAGAATTAGAGTGCTCTATTATAAGAGAGGACATTTTGTGGGGAAAACTCATCTCCTAAGACACATTTTTCTTACTAACTGTATTTTAAAATAGTAAATGAAGTTCAAGATTACATACCGCTGTTGGCTAATGGTGAACTTGTCCTAGAGCATGAGTAAATGTAGATAAGGTTTATGAGCTATTTATTAAAACAACCTGTCTCCTTAGTCACTACAATTTCTCTCATATTTTTATTAGTCATCTAATTCTATTGTTTTCTATGGAAGCCTATAGATATTCTCTATATATTTTATTTTCAAATTAGTGTTGGAGATGTGTGTGTGTATGTGTGTCTGGGTGTGTGTGTTTGTGTGTGTGTGTGGATTAGATAGATAGATAGATAGATATAGATAGATAGATAGATAGATAGATAGATAGATTCTGGTTGTTTGGGTATTTTATTAGTTAAACCTATAAACTTGTAGCTTTTAACAAATTTAAAAGTTTCAATAACACATCATAGTATCTGACAACTTCTCAGCCGTAGTCATAAAATATGGAATATATCCCTCTTACAAAAAGAACTGTGTTTTAAACATTTGCTTTTACTTAGATTGCAGAACGTTTTTTATCCATGGAAATAATGTCATAAGTGGGACTTGTATTCAAGTCTTGCTCAACTGTGGTGGTTCAAAATATGTTCAGCAATTCTCAGACACATCCTTTAACTGGTGAAACTAATTCCTCTGCCTTCAGCATAACCTGGATTTAGTGACTTGCTCCTAACAAATAGAAAGAAAAAAAGCGGAAGTGACTAGATGTGGCTTCAGAGACTAGATTACAAAAGGCTCCTTGGCTCTCTTTTCTCCCTTTCTCCTGAAATGCTCCCACTTGGGGGCAGCCAGCTATCACATCCTGAGGACACTCAGGCAGCCTGTGGAAAGACATACTGAAGGACCAAGAGTCAAGTGAGGAAGTCACCCTGGAAGTGGATTCTCCAGACCCTGTCAAGCTTTGAGAAGACTGCGTTCCTGGTTGATCACCCCACCATACCCTCATGAGAGACTGAGCCAGAAATACCCTGCTAAGCCACCCCTGAACTTCTGACCCACAGAAGCTGTCAGATGATGTAATCATTGTTTTCTCAAGCCGCTGAATTTTGCAGTAATTTGTTACTCACAACTAATACGCCCACAACAACCTGTTTAATCCAGTTTAAGTACTCTCTGAGGATTTTCAATGAAAAACTATTAAAATATGAATTCAAGCAAAGGAGATGTTGCAACATCAAACAATAAGATTTGAATACACGTTTGAGGGGAAAAAGTCACATTTAATTAGAGAAAGATGGGCTTTTTGCTGTTTCATTTAAGTTCTGAAGGGAAGTTCTGTTTTTTTGATTGGTTAAAATTTTATCACACTTCTAATTGTACTTTTACAAATTTGTGGGAGTTTTTGTGATTCAAAAACTAAAGAAATAGAATGAGAGATTGAGAAAAGAGGAAGAATGATTTTCCTAAGGCAAGAGTTGGAAGGGAATTTGGAACAGAGTAGAGAAAGGGAGTTTGAGAGAAGTCTGATGCAGAAGAGGAAGTCCTTAGTAGTTAGCTGTGAGAAGCAGAAGAGGGAACAGAGGTGGGTTGTGGTAGATACTTCCGCTGTCACCAGAGGAGACTCTGTTTCTCCTGGAAATGAGTTATGCTGGAATTTAGGTGGTGGGAGGGAGCCAATGACTGTTGATGGTTTGTACATAGAGAGCCTGAACGAGCTGAATGGACATTTGAGGGAAATGAGTGAATATAGCTGGATCTTATGCCACTTCTTTCTTCAGCAGAAACTCTGTTATTCTCACCTAGGTTCCTTTGAATGTCCATATCATCATTTACACCTGAATACTTGGAGAGTTGTCAAGAAATTCAGTACTTGTCAACTGGCTGATCACCCACTTAGTGTGTTCTATATAAAGCTCATGGCAGGCAGCTTGATTTTTGCCAAGCACAAGGAGGACTTTTTTGGGGGGATTGGAAGTGTAGAGAGGCAAGTCTGCCTTTGCTCCAAATGAACTCAAAGGATAGCTTTTGTAAGGTTGATAGCTTATTTCTTTAAGACTTTTGGAGAGGTGATTTTTTGAGGTTGAATTAGTCAAAAATTCTGACTGCATGTGATCATATAGAGCTCTGGTAAATATGGTAAATATGGTATTAATTCATTGCTAATGAGAGTTTTCACAAATAAGTGTTTTTAATAGGTCACCATATTCTCTCTTGTCTCCCTCCATTCTCTTCTCAGGCTTGTATTTGAAAAGAGCCTGGCATAATTCAGTGTGTGTGTGTGTGTGTGTGTGTGTGTGTATGTTTATGTTATATATATATTTCTCCTTTTATCAGCATTTATTCTGAAGGAGAAAACTAGGATCCATCAATTCTATGAAACTACTGATGTGAAAGTAATATTTTAAAAAATGCTTTATAGGTTTGTTGCACCTTGGTTTCACATAGAGTACTCAGAAAATGCTTTGCTCTAACCCAAATCCACAAGTTCCTAATATGTTATATGAAGGTAAAACAAAGGAACCAAACATGTTCAAGGTTTTTAACATTCTTCCTAGAAAAAAATCATTTTTCAGCTTCCTGGCTTTAAAGTTTCTATTGATTAAAAAAGAAGTGAAAACTTCTTCTGTAGAAATATGCATTTTTATTATCTTTGTGGAACTAAAATTTGCAGATTTTTATGACTCCCCAACAAGTGGCATTATGATGGAAACTGTCTTATTATGTTTATACAACATGTTCAAGACAGAAAAGAGGAACTGCTAATAACATGACATAATTCTCTTTTGGGATTTTTAAGTGATAAATGAATATTATATTCACTGTTGACATGGAGAAGACAGCAGAGAAGATTGTGTTGCCTGAGAAAAGCAATATGTGATTAAGTTGCATGGATGGATGGCAGATATGGAAAAGTTTGAGTGTAAAGTAGAATTGACTATATCAATGCAACCAGGATTTCACAAATTTTAGTAGAACCAATTTGAGTTGAAGGAATGGAAGAGCAAAAAGATGATGTTTGGTGCGAGTTTAGTTTCCAGGGAAACTGGTCTGGATCATGGTTTCTCAACAGCAGCACTACTGACTTTGGGGCTGGAGAATTCTTTGGTATGGGGAACTGTGCTGTGAATTGTAGACTATTTAACAGCATCTCTGTCCTCTTTCCAATAGATGCCGCCACTAGATTAACTCCATTCTTCCAGTTTTGACAACCAAAAATCTCTCTTTCCTTTGCCATATATTCTCTAAGGGGCAAAATGGCCAGAGTTGAGAACACTGGTCTAGATAAAACCTGTGGGAAGCATTATATAGGATAGAAACCTGTGTCTAAGTGTTCAGTAAAAGGAGATTAGGGAATGTAAAAAAAAAAAAGATTGGAGAGAAAAATAACTGGTGAAGAATAGTGGCCTTCGGTCTGATGAGGCCTCTGCAGATCTGACTTCCCAGGGAAACTGCTCAGACCTGGGATGGGGGAAGGTTCTCCTTAAGCTTCATAGTGTCTTCATGGCTGTTATCTTCTAGGGTAGTAGTTCCCAAATTGGAATGTGGATCATAATGACCTGGAGAACTTATTAAACCACTGATTTATGAGGATGTGTGAGTGGGCAAGACCCAGAGTTTCTGATTTGATAGATCCAATATGGGACTGAGAAAGGTTTTGTATTAAAATCTGTAGATTCCAGTTGATGCAGATAGCATCACCAAGATATCACATTTGCAGAACCATCTTTGGCGTTATCTGGCATTAGACCTTTCTTGAGTACCTTTGTGATTTTCTTTATACCTAGGCTTGCTATCATTAGTTTTTCTTATGTTTGTTCTTTGTGTTTAATTTTTGCATTGCTTACTTCCCATGGTTCTAAATCGCCTTAATTCACTTTCTGCTCTAATGGGTGATGGGAAAAATGCCTCTTCTTCTTTTTTTTTTCCTTCTTGTACTGGGTGTATTCTTTTCCTTTACTTGCATTTATGTGAGACTCAGTTTCCCTCATGCTACATTATGTATCATCTCCCAGAGCTCCCATCCTTCAGGAAACTTGTTCCTGAAGGCTGGGCTACATATACCACAGCTGACAATTATCTAGGCTTACTTAGTAGTTCATATTCTGTTTTGACTGTAGTAACACATTTTTAGGGAATATCTGACTTTTAGATCCTTTTCTGAGCTGTAACTGATTTCTTGGAACTCATCTTTCTAGAAGGGACATTTGAATTGTTTTGCATACATGAATAATTTTACACTTGCCCACATCAAAGCTCATCTGTGAATCTTGCCCACTCACACATTCTCATGAAATGTCCTTATCAGATTGCATCTTATTATCCAGAAAAACTTAGTTGGGGTCTTAGGCTCTCTTGCAGACATTGCTGTATCCTTTTCTTAGTCATTAAATGTTTTCTTTTTTAAAAAAATATGAGTTAACTTCTGGGAGACCACCACTGTTCATGATTTTGTGTGTCTATTCCCTTTGCTGTGTGTTGCCAAAGAACTCCCTATCCATGACAAAACAGAATCATATGATTCTATTCCAATTTTGGATCAAAAGTAGACTATTTCCTTTCTAGCATCACCTAGTTTTCGTAGGCCCAATTCCACTTAAGTAGCTGACCCCAGTGAACTGCTATTAAGCTGACAGTCACTCTGAATCTTGCAACATGCTTATTTAGGTGTGGTTCATGGCCAGGGCAGTTTGGTTACAAGCACCGTTAGTGATTGCTTCTTATGCAACAGTGAGAGAGGCCTTCATTGATTTCTGCAGCAAGCCTTGTTCTTGTCTACTCTGCACACTTTTTGAAGCCATCTGCTACCTTTACAAACTTGCCCCCTCCTGGCCATGCCAATTCCTTGCTCACACATGTCCACCTTACCACCTCAGAGGGGTCTTTCATGACATTCAGGACAGACACCATGCCATGTGTTTCTGGAGTGCCCACACTTCTGCAGTTGGCATGGTACAATTATTTAATTATTGGCAATAACAGGATCACTCACTTACTTACCTGTGAGTTCTCTGAGGGTACTGACTGTCATTATGAATGCCTGGTATCCAACATAGGGCCTGGTGCCTAGGGGGACCTCGATATTTAATGACTGGCAGGTCTATTTATCCTGTCTGCCTTCTGGAATCACACTATAGAACTCTGCTTCTAACTTTCTCAATCTGACTGGCCAAGGTTGTATGTCTCGCCCTCATTTTTCCCCTTTATTTTCAAAGTCTGCTCAGTTCTTTCGCTTTTCTCCGTAGGACATGCTCTCCAGGGCTCCTGCCACCCTGGCTATTCACTTTTGATGTTCTATTGAACACAGTGTTCTGGGCATTAGCATAAAACCTGGGAACATGCTTTCTTACTCCATTCGAGTATGGTCTCTCTCGAATGTACTTTAGGGCAGTTTTAATGATTTTAGCACCTGAGTCACATTTTGACTAATGCTAAAATTCTAATCATAGCAATGCCTTAGCTATTTGCATGATGTATTTTATTATACAAGCAATATGTGACCATTTGCAAAAATTAGAACATTCAGATAAAAAATAATAATTTGAAACCACCAAATAATGCCATCACCCAGAAACATCCAGTGTTAAAATTTTATAACCTTAAAGACTTTTCCCATGAGTCATCTGTATTGGTATACATACACATATATTATGTAGATACTGAGTTTATATGTTCTCTGTCTCCCTATCTTTCTCTGTATAGTGGTTCTGTACACTGCCATATATTATAACATCTCTTCATGTCAGGAAACATAATTCTGTTCTGCCACAGGAAACAATGTAACATAGTGAATAAGAATCCGGGATTTGAATTCAGATGGATCTGGGCTCTCCATACTATCACTTACTAACTGTATGACCTGGGATGGGTTATGGATCTTTTCTAAACTTCAGTTCTATAGTTATTTATAAATAGTTGCAAGTTATATAGTATATAGAGTTACAGATTTATACCATATTTATATTATCTATATAGTTTATATAGCTATAAACTCTTCCATTTTCTACTAATTTATATCATCTTTGAATTGGGTCTTTCCATCCTAAATGTGATTTTTGAATTCTAAAGATGAATTCTATATTTGTGTGCTTGTTAAACTTTATCTTGTTGGTTTCAATCCAATATTTCACACTTCAGAATAATTTAAAAATAAATTTCAACCTTTATCTCTTGAATCTGTGTTATATACATATTTGTTAATCAGATATTTAATTTAAATTATAGATAAAAGTGTTAAATAGAGTAGAAAACAATATGACCCATTACTATCCCCAGTATAGTAGCCCTCCACATTGTCCTACGGATATTAATTCACTAATAACCAATGCACTTTGACTGAGGTTATTGATTGACTGTTGACCCTATCCAACGATTGGTCTACTCTTGATTAACCTATCTCTCTGATTCCAAAGAGGAGCAAGAGAAGTCTTGCCAGAAACTGATGGAATAAAAATAGATTATCGCTGTGGCATTCTTACAGTCCACCTCTCCATTAATAGTTTCATAAAAGTTAAATGGGTTAGACTAGTATAAAATTTTTGGTCATTTTATGTTGGTTCCTTAGAATTTTCATATTTTTTTTAAAAAATAAAAGCTATGGGCACATGGTTTAAGATGCTAATCTCTCCAGAAAAGCAAATTCCACAGCAACAAAACTATACCAACACATAAATATGAGATAAATGTATCCTAGCTCTGTAGTTTAGATAAGTTGGGAAAAAAAGAAAAAAGGAAAGAATGAAAGAAAAAGAAAAAAAAAAGGAAATAATGAAATAAAAAGATAGGTTGAGAGGATGGAGAGAATTTTAATTTGCTTCATTATTTTTCCCTTAGGACAGCACTGGTTCTCAAAAAAAAGGAAGGAAGGACATGCCACCGTAGCACTGTGTTTACTAAAGTCATTATTGCATTAGATCCACATAGACACGTCCCTCCCACACATACAGCAAAATGTATGTATTTGCGATTTCTTGTAAACCTGGGGTGGTTCATTCTATGCATAATAAATAATTATTATTAAAATAAAAATACTTAAAAATAATACTGTGACTATGCTCTCCAAAGCACTCTTTAATTTATTATCTTTTGTCCTTCTTCAATACACCTCATTCAGCAAGTAGGTTGTCTCTCAAAAGAGAAAAGAGATGTGGAAAGACTAAGTGGCTTTTCCCAGGTGTTCATAGGAAGTTAGTAGTGGAATTTAAAAAAAAACATAATCCAGAAGTTGTATTACAAGAACCCTCACCTAAAATTCAGTAGAATATTTCCTCATCCTATTATAAGAGAGTGAGCCAGGCTCATGTACTGGTTCTAGAAGAATACCCAAGATCCAGGCCTACCTATGTCAACAGCCTCATCCCCCATGACTCTGCATTCCATAGCTCATATTCCAGGAACATCAAGCTACTAATAGTTGTTCCCCATACCAATGCTGCTTCATGGCTTTATGTCTTAGGCCATATAGATTAATCTAAATAAAATGCCTTTGCGCCCTTCTTCACCTGGAAAGTTATTGCTCTTCTAGCAGACTTTGCTCCTCTCCTCTAGGAAGCCTTCTTGGAACCTCATATGCGTGGCTGTCCTAGCACCTGTCCTAGCATTTGACCTTTTATTAGATGTGGCAATTATCTCTTCATGCATCTCTCCCTGGCTTTACTGTGAATTCTTTGCACAGGCAGAGCCTGACAGTTAGTGAGTATTCAAATATTGTGAAAGTGGGCTCAACTAAGAGGCTGTCTGTGCCAAACAAAATGTGAGAACAAGTCAAAATCAATGAGCGAATAAAGACTCTTGGACTATATTCTATTTAGAAGGAAATTCAGTTTGATTTTTGAAAATGCATATTTAAATAATTATTCCAGTAATAGACATTGTTTGTGTGGTTACACATCTAATTAGTGTTTTGCCCAAGTGGGAAAACATGGGTATTCTTTATCCAGAAGCAACATGTGTTACAATCGCAATGTCTAATGGGCTTAGTATGGTTCTTTAGGGAGGAGATTCTATTTTAATTCTGATTCCTTAAGATGTTGGCGGAATCTTTACCAGAAATTGTGGCATTTTGACAATATCTATCTTTTTAAACATTCTGACATCTAAGTGATTTGATTGATTTAGTTTTTAATAGATATGAGGAAATTTAAAAATATTATAGCTGCAGGATAATTTATTCATAGAGGATCATTTCATAAGTGATGAATATCATTTCTTCTTTTCTGGTTGAAGTAGAGAAAAGTACGTGGATGGCTTCTGCTAACCTAATAATTTTACTGATCACTAAGAATGGAACAAATCTTGCTGTGAATTATATAATCAGCTTTAAAAGCATTCCATATTCTTTCTGTGACAGAATATGAAAAACACAAAGCAAAGACTATGGTTATGAGAATTTTTTCCTGCAAAAGCTTAACCATGTTGTCTTTAATAGTACAGTCAGAGAAAGATTGGGTTAGAATGATCATAACAGCCCCTCAAAAAATATATCTTAATGTCAGTCTTGAGTGGCTTTTCTTTTTCCTGTTAAGATAATCTGACAGGATATTAAAAAACATATTAACCTTCAATATATTTTTAGACTCTGCTGTTTTTCTAAAGAGGCAATATGAATGTGAGAGCTATGTTTAGTAGAAGATTTGACCCATAGAATTTGTAGAAAGGGGTCACTTAAATTTAGTTTGAAATCCAACAGTCTCACATATGACTGTCTCTAATATCACACCCTTCTAATCCATTCTCTATGCAGCTGGGACAGTGATCATTCTAAAAGTAAATCTGATTATCCGACTCATCTGTTTAAAGCCTTTTGTGGTGAAATCTGGATGCCTTAGCTTGGCAGACTACATTATCCTTGAGCAGGTCTTGCAACAACTGCCCTAGAAATCCATGCTAGAGTTATAAGGAACAAGTCACAGTGCCCAGACTACCTCAGTCATTGGCTACATGTTATTTTGCAGTCATCTTTGTCTGCCTGGAATGCATTCCCTCCTTAAAACCCATAATCTACCCCTACAATACTGTCCTTTCAAGCCACTCTTAACAGTTTGCGTATTCAATTACTATTGCTTCGTAGACTCTAAGCTCTTATTATCTCTGCGTGGACAGGCCCTGCGTGATACTTGGTTCAGTTGATTTAAAAATAGATTCACTGATACCCAGAGACATATTGAATGTGCCTACTCTCAAAAACAGTATTCTTCATGGAAGTTTTGCCAACAATTTCAAGATAAATTGTCTCCATCTTATGATTACTAATTTTACATTAATGTTGTAGTTGAAAACGTTGGAGATTAGTAGCTTGGTTTCTGATTTCTACTCTTAACTCGCTTACTCAGATATTCATGTTCCTACAGAAGAAAATACTTTAGACAGGAAAACCAGCAGAGTCAGCAATGTTCTCAACTTTTACTCTCCCCCACTTTAATCCTTGGAAATATATCTCCCCAAATGGGCCTATTGGTGTTCTTGGATGGGTTTAGGATTTTGTGAGAAGCAAATATGGGAAGGTAACATTTTATAGCTAGATTCTTAAGATTGGCTTCCTATGACTATTAAGACTGATTCTATGTTATTTTGTTTCTTGAGCCATAACTAAGCTTGATTATTGGATTATTGCTAGTTATGAATTATTTAAGTAATATAAAGTCATATGTTAGTATCTTAGGTATTAAATCTGGCTATTATATCTAATTCTTGTTATAGAGTTAGCCGTTGCTATTGTCTGCAGGCTTAAAAGTAATTACCAAAGTGACATCCTCCCTGGGATGTATGTATTATCAGAGAATGTTGAATTAATTTTGTCCATTTCTCTTTTCCCCCCAAAGTTTAGAAAGTTGGATTAATTTTTCCTATTTCCTCTCCTACCAAGCTTTAGAAAGCTGAGACCCAGAATCTGAAGTGACTTATGTAGGATTTCATGACAAATTAAGAGTAGCACTGATCCCCATGCAAAGCATTTCCAGAATGCCTCCCTTGCCTTTTGTATTTGAAAATCATGCCAGTAGCACTTTAAAGTAAGGACTATTCAGGAGGGACCAGGCTTGGAGCTGGGAGTTGTACCACAGATTACTTTCCATTGTTTCCCATTGGTCCCTTGCAGAAAAGTGCCACATGAATTATTAGTCCTCAGTGAACTGAGAGATTGAGACACACAGCTGCCTTGTACCTGCTGGCTTCATCTTTTGATTTTCTACTTAAATCAGCAGAAACTTTAACTGGGTGAGTGAAGATTCCCAGTCTGTCATTACTTCTATTTACCAGTGGTCTTGTTTCCCCATAGCTTACAAGGTTCCATACTGAGCAGATTCAATTTGGATGACAACATGGAGCTATGGATAAGCTAAGGACAGAGGCAAGAGAGAAAATACAGCCTCAAAGACAAATGCAAATAGTCTTGGAAAACCTTTCTAAATCTATCCACACACCAGTCTCTCCATGGCACCTTTCTGGCATTTTTCTTCAATAGGCCAATGATTGCTGCTCGATGGCTTTAATCATTTTTGCAATTTCAAAATTACTTTTTTTTAGTAATGTCATAGCTATGTGTCAGACTTCTGTCTTTTATTTGTAGTAAGAAGGACATAAAAAGTTTTTGAAAAGGGCCCTGTCTTGGAAACCTTGGAGAATGACAGCCCTCTCAATCATAAAAATATTTCAAATAGCAGCTTTGTCAGTCTTACTTTGAGCTCACAATAGGGACAGTAGGTAGGCTGGGGATGGGGAAAAGAGCAAACTTAACTGGTATACCAGCAGCACTTTAAGGGAGAGAACTAAGTGTTTTTGTATTCTTCAAAGCCACAATTGTCTTTAACATACAGTCTATACTTGGAAGTGTTTGCTGAATGAAGGAACGCTGGATGGATGGAAGATGGATAGATGTTGTACATCTACTTTGTGGCATTTTGAATGACACAAGATCCACAAAATAAATGTCTCCTCATAATGGAATACTTTTTTCTTTTTTATTTGCATAGATAAAAGAATTTTCCTCTTATTCTTCTCTTGTCCCATAGGAAAACATTTTCTCTTCTCTATAAAGCTACTCAGCTTCATTCTGGATTATGCTCCATTACATACTAATTGACTCTAGCTTTTCTAATGTCTGCCTTTCAAAAGTGCTCCACCCTTTCCCATACCATCTCTCCTTGTTTGATCCTCAGCTCCTTCAAGGTGTGGAGGGTCCCTACTTCTTTCCCTCCCTTCCTCCTTTCCTTCTTAATTTTCTGCAGCTTGGCCCAGAGTCTTTGGGGATGGACATTCCCATGCATAAAACTGAAACAATGGCAAGGTGGCTTTAAAGAAAATATTCATTTATCATCTGGGCATAATTGATAAGTGGTTTCTCAAATTATGATGATTTTGTTCAACAGTCATCAGAAACAAAATTTTTGTTTCTCCCCATGCTCGGGGATCGTTTCTTTCCCCCTTTTCCTCTTCTTGATTTTGCCTCAAATGTACAGCAAATGTGGCACGTCCTCCATGAAACTTCTCATTGGTTTTCCTATATTATTCCATTTCTATTTAATGCATATTTAGGTTTCTTACCATAATTACTAGAGCCAACGTAATAACATATATTTTACTTTAAAAAATCTCAGTTATTAATTCAGTGCTGAGCAGATCGTAGCTTAAACATAAATACTTATTGATTGACTAAACTATTACACATTTATGGGGGACTTGCTTTCTTGAGCAAATCTGATTGCCATTTTATTATGACCTCTGAATGGCACAAAAGTACATTCATCATGGTAATTTAATTGATTACCTTGCCTTTAGCTATTATAATAAGAAACCCTTTCTTTGTGTCTTTATTACTGCCTCGTTGATCTACATATTGATTTTAAGTGCTGTTTCTTGGGCACTTTACTGTATTTCTTTTCATGTATAAAAGGTCATCCAAATTGTGAATTAATGTTTCAAAATTAGGAAACATGATAGACCAAAGGACTGATGAGGTAATATGGAATCTCTATTCATAAATTAAAAGATATTTGGGGATATATCACAAGATTTTAGGATAAAAGGCTTGTGCATTTTGTGAACCTTTTGGGACTAATGAACACTCTTCTTTAGAATGTGTGTGTGTGTGTGTGTGTGTGTGTGTGCACGTGAGCATGTGTGTGCATTTGTACTGTGGAAAGGATGTGAGGGCAAAGGATTGCCAACAATCCTAGATATAACTCACAGGAGATGCAAGATTATAACTATTACTGCTATGCTTTTCTTTCTTAGTTTCTCTTAAAGAAACATTTTTTCTATGAAACGCAATTGCTTCTAATTCTAAACAACATGGCTCCCCTCTAAAGGATTTGTCAAAATGGTCAAAGAGTTGGGGATGGGCAAGTTTGAATCTGAAAGTATTGCGGCTAAAAAGAAATTCAGAGCCTTGCACTATTGAACAGAATTGTAAACAATCTGAATTTGGTTGAGTTTCCATAAGACTACCAGGAATCTGAAGATACTAATTATTGTTTGTTTTTTCTAGATGAACTAAACGGATTCAAGTGCCTTTGGAATTCTATTAATCTCTTATCCAAATCCTAACAGACTCCTTTCTTATTCAGTGTGTCATTAACCTCAATTTCACCTTCAGTTTCCTCCTACCGAACTACTGTAAATGGAAAATGAATTGTGATAGATGCTCAACCCACTTCATATGTTTCTTTTAAAATCCTTGTTTACTGTGAGTATGGAGTCCATGCTATCATTTTGGACATTTCTTGAACCTTTTTTATGTAGAACCCTATATTTCCAGGATCTCCTATTATCTCTCACTATGATGACTTTTTGAGAAAGGAAAAAAAATTTGTAGTATTTCATATCTAAAAATTTTTTTTCTCTATCCTTTTGCTGGATTGATAATTTTTTCAGATGCAGACTTATAGGATGAGAATATTTTTTCTTAGCATTTTGAAGGGACCACTGCATTCTCTTCCAACTTTCAATAATGCTGAGAATTCTGATGCCGTTTTGAAAACAATTCTTTGTATATGAGACTTTTGGTCTTGCCTCACCCCCTAGAATTTTTAAGTATATTGATATGGATTTTATTGATTTTGTTAGATATTTTCAAGGACTTTTAATCCTGAGGATTTGCATATTTCAGTTATGAGAATTTTAAAAAATCATCTCTTTGATAATTTCTGTACAAACTATTTTGCTTGATTTTTCCTCCTGAAACTCCTATTAGTTAGATTTTGGACTTCATGACTTTTCTGAATAACTCATTTGTTGTTTGTTTATAAGCCCTTTTTTAGTCTTTTTGTTTTTTCTTGGAACAAATTTCCCTGCTTTTATCTTCTTAACTTTTAAAAAGTAATGTTTATATTTTTATATGTTTATGTTTTTAATTTCACATAACTTTTTATTTTAAAATTTAATTAGTTTTTTCTTTATGGACAAAAGTTGCCATCACATGAACATATATTTTGTTACATGGTTGTATTGTGTGATGGTGAGGTGGGCTCCTTTTGGATGTTTCACCCTATAGTAAATATGATATCTAATGGGTAGCTTTTCAACTCTTCCTTCCCTCCCTCTCTGCCCTCTTTACGATTCTCCAGAGTCTATTATTCTCATCTCGAAGAACTTTTTCTTATTCTTGTATTATTCCTTTTAATGACATCTTGTTCTTAATTCATGGATGCGATATATTTTTATATCTTCGATAATATCAACTATAGATTATTTGAAATTTTCATTGTTGTTTCTTTTTTTCTTATTTTATTCTCCATTCTGTGCTGAAGGCCTTACTCAAACATATGGTAATCCTTGCTTTCCTACTCATGTTCATACTTAAACACTGATGAGAAGCTTTGTGAGATAGTTACATTTGTTTATGGGTCAGCCTTTCTGTGACCAGCAAGGTAAATTTTGGTTGGGGTGCCCCAAATGTTGGTCAGTATATGCATGTTTTCACACAGTCCTTCTAGAGCAAGATTCTTCAATCTCCTTTCAAGGAAGCATAAACCTAGCTGTTGATATCTTACAGCTAGGCAGGAGAGGGGGCATGGATATCAGTGTTTCTCATCCCCACCCACCAACGTCCCTCAGGTTCATTTTCTTCATCTAACATTTCCCAATACTCCTGAGGAAATGAGTGATGAGTAATCATGTAATAGATTGTGTTGGAAGAAGAGGCACAAGAAAATAAACGTTCCTTACAGAGACTGCAAAATATCCCTTTGTTTTCAATCTTTTTAAAATCTAGCATATAGGTGTACCTAGGAGTTTGGTTCCAGACCGCTGCAACAAAATGAATATGAAAGTAAAATATCAAAAGTGAATCTCACGATTTTTTTGGTTTTCCAGTGCATATAAAAGTTGTGCTTACACTATACTGTGGTCTATGAAGTGTGCAATAGCATTATGTCTGAGAAAAGTACATATATTAATTTTAAAATACTTTATTGCTAAAAAATGCTAACAATAACCTGAGCCTTCCTCAAGTTATAATCTTTTTGCTGGTGGAAGGTCTTGCTTTGATGCTGATGGCTACTGACTGATAGGGTTGTGGTTGCCGAAGGTTGGAATGGCTGTAAAAATTTCTTAAAATAAGACAATAACAAAGCTTGCTGCATAGATTGACTCTTCCTGTCACTAAAAATTTCTCTGTAATATGTAATGCAGTTTGATAGCATTTTGCCAACAATAGAACTTTCAGAATTGGAATCAATCCTCTCAAAACCTGCTGCTGCTTTATCAACTATGTTTATGTAACATTATAAATCCATTTTGTTGTCATTTCAACAATGCTCACAGCATCCTCAGCAGGAGCAGATTCCATCTCAAGAAACATCTCTAGCTCACCCATAAGAAACAACTCCACATCTGCTCAAATGCTATCATGAGATTTCAGCAATTCAGTCACATCTTCAGGCACCATTTCTAATCTAATTATTTTACTTCTTCCGCCACATCTGCAGTGACTTCCTCCACTGAAGTCTCGCATCCCTCAAAGTCATCCATAAGGGTTGGAATTAATTTCTTCCAAATTGCAGTTAATGTTGACATTTTAACCTCCTCCCACCAATCAGAAATACTCTTAATGGTATCTAGAATGGTAAATCCTTTTCAGAAGTTTTTCAATTTACTTTGCCCAGATCCCTTAAAAAGATCACTATCTACAGCAGTTATACCCTTACAAAATGTATTTCTTAAGACTTCATAGCTGAGATGACTCCTTGATCCATGGGCTGCAGAATGGATGTTGTATTAGTAGGCATAAAAACAACATTAATCTCTTGTACATCTCCATCAGAGCTCTTGGGTTACTAGACGCCTTGTCAATGGGCAGTAATATTTTGAAAGGAATCTTCTTTCTGAGCAGTAGGACTCAACAGTGGGCTTCAGTAATTCAGTAAACATTGTAAATAGCTGTGCTATCATCTGGACTTTGTTGTTTTATTTATAGAGTACAGGCAGAGTAGATTTAGCATAATTCTTAAGGACTCTAGGATTTTCAAAATGTTAAATGAACATTGGTTTCAACTTAAAGTCATCAGCTGCATTCGTCTCTAACAAGAGAGTCAGCCTCTCTTGGCTGATGTTGAAGCTTTGATGCCAGGTATTGACTCCTCTCTGGCAATGAAAATCCTAGATGGCATCTTACCTCAATAGAAAGCTGTTTTACCTCCATTGAAAATCTGTTGATTAGAGTAGCTGCCTTCAACAATTGTCTTAACCAGATCTTCTGGATAACTTGCTGCAGCTTCTCCATCCGCACTTGCTGCTTCGCCTCGTACTTTTATTTTACAGAGATTGCTTCTTTCCTTAAACCTCATGTAGCAAACCATTCTTCCTTCAGACATTTCTTCAGAAGCTTCCTCACTTATCTCAGCCTTCATAGAACTGGAAGTCAGGACCTTGCTTCTGGATTAGGCTTTGGCTTAAGGGAATGCTGTGGCTGATTTGATCTTCTGATTAGGATCATTCAAACTTCTTCCATTGCAGCAATAAGGCTGTTTTTCCTATCCTAAAATTTGTGTATTTACTGGAATAGTGAGTTCAGAATTTTTTCAAAAGTTCTCCTTTGCATTCACAACTTAGCTGTTTGGCACAAGAGGCTCAACTTTGGCCATCTCAGCTTTCAACATGCCTTCCTCACTAAGCTAAATCATTTCTAGCTTTTGATTTCAAATGAAAGATATGTGACTCTTCCTTTTACTTGAACACCTAGAGGCCATTGTAAGGTTATTAACTGGCTTAATTTCAATAATGTTGTGTCTCAGATTATACAGAGGCCACTGGAGAGAAGGAGAGATGGGGAAGAGGACTGACAATGGAGCAGTCAGAACACACATGGTATCAGTGTCCTATATGGGAGCCGCTTGTGATGCTTCAAAACAATTACAATAGTAACATCAAAGATTACTGATCACAGATCGGCATAACAAATAAAATGACAATGGGAATTTTTGAATTATTGTGAGAACTAACAAAGTAAAACACAAAGACACATAGTGAGAACATGCTATTGGAAAACTGGTACCAATAGGCTTGCTTGATACAGTGTTGCCAGAAATCTTGAATTTGTAGAAAACATAATATCTGCGAAGCACTATAAAGTAAAATGTGATAATACAAGATGTTCTTGTACTCTTCCCTTACACTGTATCTAGTACTTTGCACTCCTGAGTTTTCTCTGGCTCTTCAGAGTAAGATGAAAGATCTGGCATCTCTTGATCTCCTCCTTCCATACTTGGCTTTTACCTTCTTTTCTACTAAGTGTTTTAAATATATTTTATTTCTTGGGAGAATAGGATTTGGATTATGCCTGCTAAAATTCTTGATCTTAACAAAAGACTACTCTTATTGAAAAGCCTCATAATTGCATATGGAATAGACCAGTATATAGGTATAGATACATGGATAACTAGAAATAATTTAGAAAATCTATCAGGTCCAAAATCTAACTAATAGGAGTTTCAACAGGAAGGAACAAATGAAATAGTGTACATTGAATTTATCAAATCGTAATGAAATGAAGGCTAATGTGGAACATTGGTGTATCTATGATGATGTCCCTCCCTCCCTCCCTCCCTTCCTCTCTTTCCCTCTCCCTCTCCCCCCTTCCCCTCTCTCTTCTGTAGCTCTAGAGATTGGACCAAGTAAAACAGGAAGCCAAACTGGAAATGCAAATATATAAACTGAGAGATATGAAGTATGAGCAAGTCACCACAAAGTACTTCTCATGTAGAGAGTTACAGGAAGTTCCCTGAAGGAATGTGGATATGAAATGAGGGGAAAGTAGGTTTAGGTGGAAGGGGGTATGTACAGGAAAAAAGCAGATGTGATGATGGTTCTAACATGGGGTTTCTACTCAGAGAGGATCTGGGTAGTCACTAGAGGTCTTACTGTGGATTGGAAACAGGTGTTTTTTGGGGGATGGAGGAGTGCCACCAACATAACTGCCAGAATGGCCCTAGATCTCAGAAGTTCCTTTGTTATCATAATGGGTTACTTTGAAAAATCTAGGACATCCTCCCCATGGTTGTCTTAAAGATAACTAAAAAAGCAAGACACATTTTAGGGTACAAAAGCAAAATCCAAAATACTTTGGAAAGTCGAATTATCTCCAAATGAGTTGATAAATACTGTGCATGCTAACATGAAGTTAGAATTCTGATCACAAAAGCCATCTACTGATGCATTCTTATATCCTAACCTAATCTGTAGTGATTGGCAGTTCTTTGTAATAGAACATAAACCTTCGTGCAATGGGGTGATCTGGAGGCAAAACAGAACATCTCATTTGATTTTATTTCACTGAGTAGAGCTATGACACTGCTGTTTCTGAAATGTGGCTATCATCTTGCCACTACCTTGCTACAGACAGTCTTTCTGGCTGCAGTAATTTTAGGGACATCCAGGAGCTGAGCTTGAAGGTGTACTAACATCCCATCAGATAAGAATTGAACATGATGTCTTCTGAGGTGGTTTCACTTAGTAGGGTGTATGAAACATGCATTTCTATTACCTCACTGGATCTATCTACCCACATGTCTATCAGATGGGACTAAGCCAGAGATGTTCTATCTAATCAACTAAACATTTGTTTAGAGAAATCTACTTTGAAATAATTGTGCCTGCACCAATCCATGACTTGATTGGACTTGGCTGCTAAGAGAGAAGATGGGTGAGTGGGCTGCTCAGGCTGGATTTCTGGTTTATCTCGGGCGGCTCATTAACAGGGCTAAAGCACACCCCTTCTGACATCATCTTTCTGTGCGTGTTTGGAGAGACTAGGACCTGAACAGATGGCCTCGATATGGGCTCCCATGACTACCACGCATGCCAAGCAGGCAGATGAGTGATCTGGCTTGTTCCTTCTCTTTTAGATTGCTGTCAGCCAGGGAAAAGTGGTGAAAATAAATCAATGGCTCCCTCCTCCAGACCCAGCGTGTACCCTTCAGTCATCAGAATAAGAAACATCCTGTGGTGGCTCGTGGGTGATTCTCTGATGGGAAGAGTCCTTCACACGCTGGAAATTAACATAACAAATGGTCAAGTAATGTCTCAAGATGGCCACTTTTTTGTACAGGATCAAATGTTGGGCCTGAATGGGTACCAGCATATTTGCAGGGAGCATTGTTCAGTTACTCCTAGACTCTTTGCATCCTTTGTGAATGGTTTCAGTATTTTTGGTAACTGCTTGGTAACTATTTACATCTTTCATCATCAGAACACAGGAAATCATAAGAGGAACCACCACGCTGAATACCTCTGGCAGTGACTTTGTGTTTCTACTGTACTGGAGGCCTAGGGGTTCTCTTCTTGTGTAGCACCCAGAGTTTTGACACTTTGTAGAATCCAAAGAAAACTGCATAGCAGGGGACTCAGACTGAGGCCAAATGGCATAAGCTTTAACTCTTTTTGAATCTTCGGATAACAAGTTGACCCCGGGCTACACTGTTTTATGCCCAGTATTCCTTTATTTGGAAAAGATACCCTCCTTCCTTGCTTGCAAATCTATGACTCATATTTTCACATACGCAAACTGATTTTCTGGTTATAAATCATGGACATTTGATGTGTTTTCAAACAATGAACATTCCGCATATGTGAGAGCCACATTGGGTTAAGGTAGAAGGGAAGATTTACTTTTTGGAATGAATTACATATATATCATCAAGAGGCTTTTCAATTTTGGAAGTTTCATATGGCCCGTGGGTGGCATGTTGGATATCCCGAGATTTACTTAGTGCAGTATGATAATCTAGTTCCCAAATTTTACATAGCTTAACACATAGAATTTGTAATGTTTCTAGAAATACCACATATAGAAATATCTTCCTAAGAGTTCTATGTTGTGATCTGTTTTAAGTTAATTCTCATTAGTTAGCTAGAATTGTCACGGGACAGTCAGGTCAAGGGATGAAAAGTAGGACTTCTGGTCCTATTTCTGATTTGTTTACAACTGAGATATTTCTTGAGAATAGTCACTAAAAAACCATTGTCTTTTCAGGGATGTTTAGAAACATATATATGCAAAGTAAAGCTGTTTAACTTGCAAGACTTTGGGGGATCTTCCCTTATAAATGTTAAGAAACTTATATGTAAAAATTATTATTAATAACTGACATACTTAGACCTGTCAAGAAGGAAGGTAACATTTCAACCAGCCCCAAAGAGGAGACAGGTCTGCTGTGAGTTAGTCATCATCTGTGGATGATGTATTTGAGGACATGATGCACAGAAGTTGAATTTATAAAAAAAAAAGTTAGTAAAGCTCTTCCTGAAGAAATAATGGATGACAGCCTTAAGTTCAGAGAAAATGGAATTTTCCCTTAGTTTTCCAAAAGTGGCAGAAAAATTCCTCACTATTTTGCATTTCTGGATTCTCATGAATGTTTTATACACACGCACCACAGAGTCAATAAAATCTGTGATTGTTAAAAATGCTATTTTAGATTTAAGATATATTTTTAAAAATATTAACATATAATGGCATCTCAGAATAATGAATGTTTTACTTGTGCTGCTACATTTGTGTATTTTCTTTAGGGAAATGGAGTCAAATATTTGTTCATGCGTACTCTGTTTTTCAAATATTTGTTTTCTATTTATTGAAATAGAACATGACCTTTAGGCTCCAATGTCTTAGGACAGCCTTGGGAGTCTTAGCACAAAAAACTTTAAAAGGTTTCTCTTTTCCTTTTCCTACCTCTACAAATTATCCTCAGTTTCCTGGAATGCCCCTAAGTTAGTGGAACCTACTGACTCTGATGTTTAGTCCAAAGATGAAAAAACTGAGACCAAGGAAGTGAAGTCACTTATTCAAGGAGATTGTGTGCATAGCTGCAACCAGAATTCAGGTCATTGTACTCTTAATTCTGTTCTTGCACAAATATTTATTGCATTGGGTGTTGTGCTGGTTGCTATTCCTGTGTCCTTGCCATTCCATTATGCTGACTGTCTGTCTCTGCTATGGGGCATTTGCTCCATGGAAGTTATTTTCCTTCCCATGGGGAAGCATAATACCTTGTCTCTTCACATAACCTCAGTGGATCTCCTCAGTTTCCTCATTTAAAAAATAAGGATGCCATACTACCAATTCTAAATGTTTATGATTCTATCATCCTTTCATCAATTATACAGGAAAAATACATTTGAACCCTGAACATCCTTCATCATGCATTTCATGTCATTTGTGTTCATTATGTTGTTTTGGTTATTTTTACTTCACCTCATTCTTAAAAGGGGCATGAGAAATAATGCTGTAAGTCAATCGCCTTGGTGATGCAGCTCTTGAATGAGTGGCAGTTAGTTTAATCAGTTGATTATGTTTTGCTCTAGGTGTCATGGTGGGAGCCAGCGAGACTTCGGATCATGGTAGTAATTTTGTGGGCTTTGTCAGGTGGTATGTGCAACCACATACCAGGAGTATCATGAGTTGCTGACTTTAGAGCCTAGCACAATGTGAGCATGTGATAATGAGGCAAATAAAGGCAAGTTGGTGATGCACATATGTCATGGACTAAAGGAGTATTCCAATATAAGCCCAAGGTATTGGGAGTATACTGGTATCTGTGTTACATTGCATAAGCTGAAACTATGTCTTTTGGGGCCTTGGGATATTAAAATACTAGAAAATGGAGCAGCTCAGAATGTAATCGTTAAAATGACTTTGTACCTATTGACCTGGAATAATGGAAAAGTGGCCATTTATTGGCTGTTTTCTGTGTTCTAAGGAATTTGTTGACTGCTTTACATAGAACATTTTATTTGTCTTGATAATTTTATGGCATCGTTTATTATCTGCACTTTACCGTGAAGAAAACTGAGTTGTAGAGAGGTTCAAAGTCGTGCCTGTATTAGTGTTTTGCATTGCTATCAAGAAATATCTGAGACTAGGTCATTTATAAAGAAAAATGGTTTCTTTTGGTTGATGGTTCTGCATGGCACTGACATCTCCTGGGCCTCTGGTAAGGCCTCAGGAAACTTACAACCATGGTGAAAGGTAGAGAGGAAGCAGGTGTGTCACATGGCAAAAACAGGAGCAAGAGAGAGGGGAGGTGGTGTCAATTTGTTTTAAACAACCATTTATCTCATGAACTAATAGAGACTCAGGACGGCGAGAATAGTACCAAGTCATTCATGAGGGATCTGCCCTCCCCCATGATCCAATGACCTTCCACTAGTCCCACCTCCAACATTGGAGATCACATTTTAACATGACTCTTGGAAGGGACAATCCAAACTATATCAACACCCAAGCACTCAAAGCTGCTATTTAAATGGAGAACTATCTGATTCCAAAGGCTTAATGCTAATTAAGCATTATGTTATAATTCTCCCACATCCGTATATTCATTCATACATTTATTGTATATTTATTGGCATATTACTGTTGTAGATGCCAGGAAAATAGCAGAGAATAAAACAGACAAATAATCCTGATTTTCTGGAGCTGTCCTACTTATAGGGGTGAGAATAAGTGCAGAAATGAATCAAATCTATGAGATGTCACATGGTAATGGGAGCTTTAGAGAACAGTGAAGCAGAGAAGGAAGGAGGAAGAGATGAGCAAGGGTGTGGGGCTTGTAATTTCGAGTATGGTGCTTGGAAAGGCCTTGCATGAAGGCCACACTGGAGCAAAGGCTTAAGCAGAGGAATAACTGAAGTGGGAGTGGAGTGGGAATGAAAACTTTTTGTGGATGGCTCAAGAGAAACTGGAGGAATGGAGGGAGCAAGAGTAGAAACAACTCTTGGGAGTCAGGTATCCAAAAATTAATCCTGTTTCAAGAGAGTGTGGGACTTTTTATTTTGTAAGGTTTGAGATTATGATCATATGAGAAGTATGATCAATTGGTAAATGGCAATAATCTAACAGAGAAGAAAATTGACCAAGCAGGAGATAGTGCAGAGAACTGGTACAGAGATGGTCTTGAATAGGTGAGATGGGATGGGAGCTCGTGCAATGGTGTAGGACTTGATCTTTGACAGGAACAGAGAAAATTGGTTCTCCGTAATAGGAGGGAAGGTAGAAGACGGGAACACAGATGCTGGTAGGTAGAGAAATGAGCTTTTGGGAGTTGAGGGCGTTCTCTACTGTTTGCTTCTATTTTCTCACTGAGAAAGCCAAATCAAATCTTGCACTGAGAGTGCAGATAGGAGAGGCTGTGTTGGAAATCTGAGGGGGGAATTATACAGAATTGTCCTCTAGAAAAGTGATAGAGTGACCAGGTCACATCTCTGCAGTTTCCTTGCCTGCTAGCATTTAAGGATCCACTTGGGGTTAGTGAGTGTGTGTTCAGAGTGAGAATAATCTGCGTGGTTGTGGGTTCAAATTCTAGGAAGTGAACATGCTGCACAAGGCAGGTGTAAGATGCACAGAGTAGGTGAAAATTTGGGTTCACATGTGATCATATTTTGTTGGGAAAGTTTAATAAAGAGATAATAATTAGGAAATCTAAACTGGGAAGCTGAAAGAGAGGACATAAAGTGGGAAAGTGAGGGACATGGAAAGGGTGACTATGAATAGATTGTAAATTATAATAGGGTCAAGAAGAGGGAGTAAGGTGGACAAAAGGAAGTGGTGGACTGAGAGGGGTGCTTAATAATGAGGTTATTCAGCAGGTTTACGTCTTCTAGGATATAACCATAGATCTGAGCCACTGAGGTGGAACAGAGGACAAGATTGAAGGAAAGATTCCAGGAGCTGAAAGGTCACTCTTAACTGGAAAGGGAAATTATTAAGACCAATAGATATTTTGAGTATTCTTGGGTAGATTGATGGTGAACTAAATATTCAAGACCTCCAGTAGAGAGGGAAGTGGTCAGCAGATGATCGCGTTAAGAAGCAAGTTGTTGATAGGTTTTAAGAAATTGAGAGAGGTTTCTTCACAATGAGTACTACTCACAGGCAGTACTGAGGACCTGTGGGTCTTTTGGGAGAGGGAGGGAGAATGATTTGACAAAGAGGAGCAAGGAGGACTTCAACCTCACTTTTGGCACCATTGTTTGGTGGTGTGGGAAGAAGCAGCTAAGAAGTTCAGTCCTTTGAGGACAGCCGTGTTTCAGCCTTGAAGCAAGAAGCTGAAGGAGAGAGAGAGAGAGAGAGAGAAGTTGAGCACATAGAGAATTGTATTCATAGCCATGAGCTTTTGTAGACACAGTGAAACAACTTTAGGCATTGGGTCAAGGTGGACAGGCACAGACGAGAGAATGTACAAGACCATCTGTGATGAGAGTTTGAGAGAAAAGGAATGAACTGGAGCTCCTGGGTGTTTTAAACATGTAAAACAAACATAGCCCCTATAGTCTCTTGGATAATTGTCGTGGTCAAGCTGGGTGTGATGAGGGGAGAGGATAGTGGGACCCAAGAGCATCGAGGGTCTTAGCATTTTCCTAATTCCTGTGAATGATGGTATCAGTTTCACCAGAACATCGGGATATCTGAAATGCTCTTCTAACTCCTAGAATATGAGCAGTGTTAGGGCACACTCTTAATTTATACAAGATATATATACTAAGGAGATCGTTTTCTTTATTTGCGAGACTGCTCAGCTAAGGAACCAGACATTTTTTTCTCCTTTACCAGTCTATGTTATTGCTCCTTCTTCGTGTATTACACTATACAGCTATTCTAAGCCCCCACAATGTACGAGACAGTGTGTTAGTGCTTTATGGGAGGAAGTAGGTGGGAACCCAATGAATGGATAGAGACCTTGCTTTGAGGAGTTTATAGTCTAGAGGGGCAGAATAATATACTTACAAGGAGGATATAAACCTGTGATCCACATGGGAGGATAGAGGGATGTGTTCAGATGTCAGTTTTTTCTAGAAATATGAAAGACAACATTTCATCTAGACAACAAATTTCACGTATTTCAGCCAGACCAATACAGAATGTTACAGTTACCTGCGAAGAATTTGATTCCTGCCAAGTTAGCACTTAGCACAAGGTTTATACCTAGTATATGTTAAAATATTTTTTGATCAAGAAGTGAGTAGATGGACAGAAAATACATGCATTTTTGAAGGACTTCAACCTTCAAGATAATTAACTCAAATAAATTGCAAATGTTTCTTGTTTTTGTTAACATTGGAGTGCAAAATGAAACAGTGGGACTTTGCTCCCTTTAACTCCAGAAGGGAGAATGGAGACCTTTTGTGCTCTGCTTTGAGATCAACAGGGAGGAGACTCATGAATTTTAGGCCATTTACTTTATTTTTTCCCTTCAGTAGCGAAGAAGAACCCTCCTGGGTTATATGTCCTTAAGGTCACATTCCAGTATTTGTCCTGAATATTTTTGTTGAACTTTCCAATTCCCTTTATGCTTTTTTTCTTTTTTGAAATGAGTCCAATCTTGATCTCCTCCTTTTGATAGTAGTACAAGTCTTACAGTTGCTTTCTGTCAGATAAAAGAGATGTATAGAAGTGACTTGGTCAAATTCATTTATTTGAATTAAGAGAATTGTTCAGAGTTGGAGGCATCTCTTAGTAATTGAATGGATACTGCCCTTGCATTACAGATTGCTGTAAGAGCTTATGTAAGATAACCACAACTACTAGTGCTGATTTTTAAGTGACTTTATGTTGTTGTGTGCTGACTCTCCTCCCGCCACCTTCCCCTCCCCCGCCAAGTCATCTGAATCTTTGGATCCTAACAGATGTATTGCAAAGCAGCCAAATGCGAGGAGTTGTGTGTACAATTTTATACTAACATCAATGCTATTGAAAGTAAAGAAATAGATACTTAGATAGTCATGCAATTTGGAGGACCAGAAAGACATTCCTAAGCCGGCAGGCCATTATTTGGCATTTTTAAACGTTATTTTGATGATGATACCTTAAAAAGTGATCATGGATGCTGGGAAACTAATTATCCATTTAATTTATTTCAAGTTGAGCTTTTGGATTTTTGTTAGATTTATTCTATGCTAGGTTAAATGATTGTTCTGGTTTAATACATGAGCTGAACAGAAACCTCCCTTCAGGTCTGCCTTCTGTGGGGAATAGTTATTTTGACCGTTTGTTGCATTTGTACTCTACTGACATACAGTTTACATATTTTAATCTTTGTAAACCTTCTTTTTTAGTCACAATCTTCTGTCCCTAGAACAATAATTTCCTTTTATGCATTTTTTTGTTTTTTCTTTCTGTATGTCTTTTTCTTCTCTTTTTCTTTCTTTTCCTCTCTCCCTCCCTCCCTTCCTTCCTTTTTTCCTGATTTAAGTAGCATATATGATTTCAAAGTTCTTTATAGTCATTTTGGGCTATTTTCTTATGGGCTTATTTTTCTTGTTCCCCAAACACCATTTTATAACTAACTTATGAATAGATAAGTAATTTTTTCTTCCTTAAGTAATAGAGAGATGGTGCTAAATATTTATGCTATTCATTATGTGTTTACCAATCCTTAATATGTCCCAGGAAAATAGCTGACAATGCCAAGGAAATCTTAAGAAAGAGTCAGTATTCTTCTTTTGGTTTTCATTTATTTATATTAAACTTAGGCTATGGAATAAATCTTTATAAGTTTGGTCTAATTATGCTGATAGTTTTATTTGGCATTGTGCAGTTTGTGGTTTTAACATATTTAATGGCATGTTTTTAAAAAAAGTGTTTTGGCTGATATATTTTCAACAGAGGAAATTTTTTTTGTTGTTGCTTGCATTTAATGTTTTGATGATTGTTTCTGTGTTTCTGGGCTTATTCTTTACAATTTTCATTGAGTTATTATTTGCGATAATATTTTAAAACTTGAATTGACTGATAATCATGATAATTGTAATTCATCTCACATTTTAAACCTACAAATAACAGAGATAAGTTTTCCTTTACTCTTAAGAAGGTCCAACAAAAATCTTAAGAGCTTTTTGTCGTGTTTTGCTTTTAAGCATCGCCTATGTCCATTGGAGTAAGCATGAATAAAATGATTGGCATTTAGAGTTTGTTAAACAAACACTTTCTGTTTTACACCAGTTCACTGTTTATATATGCTAGGGCACATCAATGAACAGATAGGCAAAACCAAAACCAAAAATCTGTGCCTTCATTGAACTTATATTCAGTTTGGGGTAGGTAGGGAAAAACAGCCAAAATAGACATGGTAGATAAGTATAGTATGTAGAGTGATAGAGGATGGTAATGTTAGAAAAAAAATTAAGCCCAGTAGGCAGGATCAGGATTGCTAAAGTGGGGGTGGGGTTGCATATGCAAATTTTAAATAGTCAGGACAGTGAAGGCCTCTAGAAGGAGGTGAGGGTATTAAACATGACAGTCTCTGGGAAAAAAAAAAGTGATATTGTAAGGACTGTCTATATTGTTTCTTATCGAAAATAGGAGAAAATAATTTTATACTAATATTCATTTTTTTCTGTTGATGACCTTAATTTGATTGGATGCTTTCTACTCATTTTCAAAATTCTTTGGAAAAAATAATTCCAAATTGTTTTGATTAAAATACAGTATAATCTTTTTATCTTTAAAGATTAATCTGATGTATAACTCTCTTAGAATTCCTTTAAGCAGTAACTTGAGGGCTCAGTGAAATAATCCCTGATTAATTTAATCCTTTTGTTGTAGAATATCTTACAAATGGGAGAGCAGCAAATTAATCTCAGGACCTGAATTCAAATCTCCCATAGAGATGTCATATTATTGTTACTAGGAGGTTAATATAACTCCAATTCTTTTTTAGAAAAGATTGACAGGATATGAATCATTGTAGGTCATGTATCTTTTTGAAGTGTCAAAGGTAAAAAAAAAATAGAGGGAAATCTGGTAAGACCTTACTGTTTATAGTCACAAAGGAGACAATAAAGTTTTTTTTTGTTTTTTTTTAAAGCAAGACTTTTGGTAAATTTAATTTGGATTACTTACAAAAACATAATTTTAATTTGGCTCTGCAATAAGGTTTTGATCTTTACCAATGTTATATGAAAATTATAAAACCGGCTTTCTAATGGTAGTCAATTGCTTACTTCATCCATAATAAAGACAGGAAACAAATAAAAAGAAGGGAGTTAATGCACTACAGAAAAAATGATCTTATAAATCCTTTATAACAAAATGTGATCCTAATTTAATCAGAATTTCAGGTATTCTTAGATAAATCTGTGACTAATGCAGCTTAAAATGTCACAAACTGACATGGAACAATTTTTCTCAGTATTCCTTATGTACTGGGATGTGTCAAATGCTGACGCAACATTAACAATAACTTACAAATTGACATTGCTGCAATTTTTTTTAACCTTACACTTGGGCGAGAAATTGAAAAAAATCGTCGGAGTCAATACTAACCCAATTTATGTCATGGACAGCAACCACAAGGCTTCTGTTTCACCTTTAAGTTGTTTGCCAGTTTAAGAAATGCTGACAAAAGAATCAATTTGTGAGAAAAGCAAGGATCGAAGAGGTTAAAAGTCAAACATTTCTTTAGCTTATATTTTGTTTTTAATATCACATGACACTTTTTAAAAGTTTAGTTTGGTGATCGACTGCGAGGAGGCAGAGATTGGACAGGAGGGGAATGGGTGCATATTTGTTTCTGTAAAAGGTATGCAGAATTAGTAATGTATGTTTTGATACAATGTATGTTTTAGGAATGATTTATACACATTTTAATATGAAGCAAAAACTGTGTGAATTTTCTGAAATTACGGAAGTTTCTTGTGGCCTTGAGTTTTGCATTATTTGTGCAAAGTTGATGATAATTTTACCTGAAGGAAGTCCTGCAGGAGATAAGGAAAGATACTGAACCAGAAATTTATTTATAAGTATGAGAAGACTTCAAACTGAAGGCAAAGATTTGTATACTTTTTTAAAGAGTATGTGCATCTCAGGAGTCCAATCAATAGTCACTGAAGTAGTCTATCTTCATAAATGCCGTGACTCACTACCAGTCATTAAAATCTCAGCAATTGTGGGATGCCTGAAAGCATCAGGGATAAAGGATACATTGACATTGTGATGGACAGGCCTAATAGGTCTTTCTCACACATAACAGGTAAGTTCCTGTTCCATGCCAGGGTATATTTTATTGACTTCCTTTGCTACCATGGTGAAACCTTAATTTTGGTAGTAAAGGATGTTTCTGGCAATTTCTGTTTAAAGTTAAAGCTTAGCTGCAGATATCAAGCCATGTAGTTATGATTGAGAGGTTCATGGCCGTACTCTGCACATCTTGGTGTGACACTTAGAAAGCAATATGTAGGTGTGTTTTGTAAAGTAATGCTTAAGCTCTCCCTAGAAGGCAGCCCGTTAGGTTTTCATTACAGTGATGCTGGAAGAAAAAGGACTTGGTGAACACCCTCCTGTGTCCCAGTATTTGGGTGCTTCTCTCCCATCCTGTCCTTCCTTGGTTCAATCTAATCCTGTCTGGGTCAAACCACTCCAGTCTGGATTTGCCTTGGGAAATTTGATCTGTTCCTGGTACTGAGTTGAAAAAATTTAAAGGTCATTTTGTACCTTTGGGTTTGAAGACAATTATAATGGGATGCTGGCAGAGGTCATGGGGCACTACATTAATCTGTACCAATTAATCAGACTAAGCCATGGTTCTTTATTAGATATGAAATCACAAACTACTGAGAATTTATAGAGTCATTATATACTTAATGCTTCTGATTATGAATCAGATGCAGCATCTAATTTTGTTGTATTTGATATACCCTGCCCAAATATAGAAAACACATTAAGACCCAGTCAAAATTAGTGAAATGTAATCACATTTTGGCAGCAGTTCCAATGTTCGGTTGCCTTCTCTTGTAATAATCTCACATGCACAGAGACATGCTTTAAAAATAAAATATGGAAAAGTCTAATAACAAGAACTTATCACAAATTTCCATCAATTGGTACTTCAAAATATACTAATTAATGTAAATTGTGTTTATAATGACCCTGGGCGGTATTATGCTTTAAATTCAGTTAAAATTATATTCTGTATAGTTGCATTCTTAAATATCAATGTTTTGCATTAAGATTTTTTGAGAATTGATAATTATATTACCAAAATACCGTGTCTTCTCATTTTCTAATAACTATGGAAATTAAAACTTGAATTTCCAGTGTGGTGTCTCTCTCTCTCTCTCTCACTCTGTCTCTCTCTCTCTCTCTCTCTTTCTCTCTCTCCTCCTCTGGTTAGCAATCAACAGGAATCTGCCTAACTTGCTTATTAGCATTGAATCAACAAATATTAGAGCTATAGCTTTCAATGTAGTCATTTTATTGATACAAAGTGTGATCTGTATCAATAAAGGGGTTTGTCCAAGGCCAAGGTTATATAGATGTTTGCCAGTCAAGGAGAGACTGTAGTCTGGCTTCCTGATTTGCAAGCGAGTGAGTGCCCTTACCTCTACAATACATCAAGCAGGAGTCAGCCATTTTTATATTTTTGAATGGCTTAAAATGTCTTTATGTTTGAACCAGCTACCTAAATTACAAATTGATTGAGTCCATAGTAGATAAAGCCGATCTGGAGCACAGCTATTCAGGTTCCATGGGTGTCTATACATCCTTAGAGCTGGCTAAGAATTTGGTGTGAAAGTGCATGGAAGGAACAAAGGGGATGGGAGATGAGACATTGCTCCTTGGGGGGTTCATAATGAGCATTCACTATCCCTTCACCATTTCTTGCATTGCTGTTTTCCAGATTTCAGCATCACATGCACCATCTTTAGTCCCATCCAAGGGGAGGTGGTTACATAGTTGTTGGACACATAGACGAGCAGATGGATGCTAGTCAACTGTTTCTCCTTGTGCCCTCAGGCGGGTTCTTGCAGGTCCTCTTTCAAAGAGCACATATTCCTAGAAGGGACACTGCCTTGTCTCCAACCTCTGATTGTGAGTCAGCAAGCCAGATCCTTTTCCTTTAAGATTGCATGAGATAATGTCTCCAAAAAATAAGGAAATGGGCGTGAGAAAGCGAAGTATGGAGCATGAAAGAGGAACTTGGTTGAGTCACCATTTTCCCTAGGATAACTCCAGTCCCACAGCAAAGTTTCAGGATGCAATCATATGACAACTTCAGTGCATCACCAATTGCATGCATGCCGAGGATGTGCTTAGAAGTGTCTGCAGGGCCAGGAGGGGTCCAATATGTCTCTACCTGGATGAATGCAAGGTTGCCTGCAACTTTCACCATGGATCGTTACCCTTGCTGACCTGTGAAGTCTCATAAGTGTCATTTGGTTTTTATAGTTTACAGAGTTCTTTCACATAATCTCTTTCATTTCAAGCTCACACTTTGGGTAATTGAAATCATTCTTTCAATTTTTCATGAGTGGCAGGACAGGGAGGGACTTAACGCTAGGACTCCTGATTAACTCTCAAACCATTATTCTCTGCAGTACCCTACAGCTGCTTTGGGAGAGCATGCTTACGTGTGTGCACACACACACACACACGCGATTACAAGGACACACACACACACACAGAGGCACATGCACGCATTTTGAATCTGAAAAACACACAAGCGCATATCTGTCTGCAGGTCCACTTTGGTAGGTATTCTCAGAAACTACACCAATAATATGCTTCATAAACTTGAAATACTTGGAATATATAGTTCAATTCCAATTTCAGGATATTAACAAAGTGGCTTTCATCATGTATGTGTGTGTGTGTGTATATATATATATGTGTGTGTATGTATATGTATATATGTATATATACTGATATACATATGTATGTATATATAGTATTTAGCACCTCAATATGTATATCTATATTATGTATATTATTATCCATATATCAATCATTATCCTTAGCTGGTATGAATGTCCTCCAAAAAATGCTCAGTGGCCATCTGCATAAGCCTACAGAGCTCATTGTTTCAGAGCTGATGGAAGAACACAGACAACCTGTCATTTGACTCGAGACTTGGAAAGCTTCCTTGCATTCAGAAGGATTTTTCCTGACATGGCTTACATTTAAGTAGCAACTGGACCTCATCACAGCTATGTTTGGCTTATAGCAGTGACAACAAAGTTGTTGTTATATCCCCTCACTGCATGATACATTCAGTTGCTGGCATCCCCCACACTGGCTGTTCCTCACCATGGAGTTGCCATGCTGTGAAGCGTCTAGTGAGGGCAAATCCCGAGAGCCTGAGGGAAAGCAGTGAGACTCGGTACTTACAGGACCACATCCCTGGTTTTTCTCTTTTACAGTCAGAGCCCCAGTGGTCCTGAGTAAAGTTACTGATGGCGTCAGCACCTGAGCAATGTGGGGGCATGCTCCTCCATCCAAGCATACGATTGCCAACCTCTGCCAACTATGATTAGACATGTAATCATGCATCTAAATATAGCCTATAATTTGCATATGTAATTAATTATAACACAGTTAGCTCTTTCTGGTCTCCCTTTCTTGTAAACTGAATCACTCAGGGACTCTCATATGACGCTAAAGTATTCTTTAAAAGTACATATGACATTTTGAAGGATAAGACTAACTGCTATTTATAGCACTCCAACTTCAAATTCAGAGCCTTCTGCTGTGATCAGACATCCAGGAGTGCCGTAGTCTTTCGGTACGCAGACTCAGAAAGCTCACAGCAGCAGTTTCTCTCCTCGGTAGTGATCGGTGATCACGGAAAACACATCACCCTGAGTCAGAGACATCTTCACTGGCACACAGAAAGGATTATTTAACTCATGTATTCATTTATTTACCACACGCGTATTGAATACTGACCCATAGTGTGCTAGCCCTGTCTCCGATAATCCACAAGTAGCCATTGATGTAGTACCCGGTGTTATGGGTCAAATCGTGTCCCCTCAAATTCATGTTTTGCAGCTCTAACCCCCCGAACCTCAGCATATGAGCTTACTTGGACATGGGGTTGTTAAAAATGTGATAGTTACAATGAGGTCATACTGGAGCAGGGCAGCCCTTTAATCCAATATGACTGCGTCCTGATACAAAGGAGCAAACACAGACAGACACACAGGGAGAACACCGTGTGAAGATGAAGGCAGAGATCAGGGTGATGCTTCTACAAGCCAAGGAATGCTGAAGATTGCCAGCAAGTTATCAGAAGCTGAAACAGGGACCGAGCGCTTAATTCACAGACACAAACACCAAAGTACAAGTTATAAAAGGAGAGGTTTATTAACTAAGAGCCGGCCCGGTGGCCACTGGCCTGCTGGACCTAACAGTCCCACAGCAAGAGGCCCCCATTAGCTGTAGGGGCTTGCTTAAATGGGGGAAAACCACATTGGGACTGTCCAAGTGGGCCCAACCGCAACAGCCTGGAGGCCTAGGTACCTTTTAAGCAATGCTAGCAGGGTTCACAGAAGCAAAAAAAAAGAAAAAAAGCTGTTAAGCAGTTTAACCTAGCCAGCAGGTGCTGTTGCCAGTTTCCAGGAACGGGACTTTTTAACTGTGCAAAGGCTGAGCACATGTTTAACTGTGCAAAGGCTGAGTTTATGCTTAGCCTAATTTTTGACATCGTAGATGTCTTTTTAAGCCCCCTTTCACAGAGCCAGGGAAAGACATAGACCTGATTCTCCCTCTCAGTCTTCAGGAGGAACTAGCCCTGCCAACATCTTGACTTCAGACTTCCAACCTCCAGAGCTTACCTAGACAATAAATGTCTGTCTGCTGTTTAAGCCACTCAGTTGATGGCACTTGGTGCTATCTAACTAACATGTCTGGGTACCCAGTCAGGGTTAGGTGGGCACACTATGGCTGAGGATTCACAATTGGACCATCTTTCAAGAAAGACCCAGGTTACTGGAACCTCCAGCTTCCCCTATTTACTGAAAGTGACAACTACTGTCATCCATTTTTTTAAAGACACGATAGTAAAATAATGGCTGAATATTAGTCTAACCAAACGAAAATCAGAAGTCAAGCATGATTGGGGTCGATTTTGATTTCCGAGGTCCCAGGGAGAGGCACCCAAGACATGTGACTTTTGGTCTTGCTGTTGTTGTAGAAGGCTAGTTTGTGGAAGGGGAGAATTTATCTAAGTTAAGGAAAGAGATCGTAAATAGGGCAATGTATTGAAAAGAGTTGGCAGGAACCAAGCAAGGGTTTCCGTGTGGTCAGACTGGAATTTGGAGTCTGGCTGCTGCACAGTCAGAGAGTGGGAGTGGGACAGGGATTCAGGTGCTGGGCAAAAGGCGAGTCAGGTGAGTGGTCACCTTTGGTAGAAGAAAGAGGGGGGAAAAACTCCCTCCTGAAGGGTGAAGCAGGGGCAAGTCCTGGCCAGGAGGGCAGCGGTCTGCTACTCCCATGAGTCCTGTGCTTTCTCAAGCCTCCCAAGCCTGTTGAGAGATGGGTCCCACATTTTAGGAAGTGTGTATGAGAAACAAATGTTTAGAAACCAGCGTGTCTCAAAGCTATAGAGGAAAAAATTATTTATATATATTACAATGATATGATTTGTAACAGAGAGAAAGGAGCAGAAAACCAGGAGAAAGAACGAGACATTCTCAAATTCTTCTTAAATAAATGTATAAATGAGCATGAAGTATGTCCGTTGGGTCCTAATATTCATATAGTTGTATGTAATCCCTCTTGCATTTGGAGATCGTTCTTCTAAGAATTATTTCCACTATGTAGAGCACAGGTAGGAATGAAGGAATAACAAAGGGAAATAAATTGCAAAACCGATGTTGCAACGTTTTTGTATTGCTCAAATTCTTTTTTTTTTTTTTTTTTTTTTTTGAGTTGGCATCTCCCTCCATCGCCCAGACTGGAGTGCAGTGGCCGCTCCCGGCCACCGCAGCCTCGACCTGCTGGGCTCCGGCGATCCTTCCGCCTCAGCCTTCCAAGTAGCTGGAACTACAGGCGCGCGCTACCACATCCGGCTAATTTTTTATTTATTGTAGAGATGAGGTCTTGCCAAGTTGCCCAGGCGGGTCTTGAACGCGCGGGCTCAGGCAATCCATTCACCTCAGCCTCCCCAAGTGAGGGATTACAGGCTGAACTTTATTTTTACATGACTGAAGGGAGCTAAAATGGAATGAACATCTTCTATGTACCATTACGGTTCTAGGCTATTTAGGTATTAATATTTCTTTATCCTGCTAGAAAAATTCTAGTTCAGAGAAATCAAGCAATTTGTTAGTTATTAAATAATGAGTGGATAATTCAAACTCAGTTATACGACCACAAAGACCTTGATTTTTCTGTTACATGATTCAAAGTACTTTAAAATATATTGGCTAGCTAATATGCAGGCACAAATATTAGAAGGAAATAACCATACAAAAGTACACACAACTCATTTTAATGGCAGTTTGCTTAAATAAGTACTTCAAATGGTATGCCTTGATCCACTCAAACTTTTAAACTTCTGTCTGTGTGAAACCCTATCATCTTTCAAAGTCTCATCATGATTTGCTTGGACTCTCACCAGGGAAGACAAATCTGATGACAGGCCCATTGCACACACTCTCTAAGCGAATTTATTACTCTTACATTTTCCACCCTGTTAAAGCCTTGGGAAATTAAAAGGAAACGTTTATTTACTAAAAATAGTAAATTCTTAATTTAGTAATTGTCTGAAAAATTTTAGAATTAAAGAAATACTATGAATAGTGTAATCAAGGAAGAAGTTCAAGATGATGTGCTGCTAATCCCTGAGTAGGTAAGATTTATAGTTGCTAATGTATTGTTATGTGTCAAGTGAAAGGGTGAAGTCAAAATGTAGTAACTCAGCTAAAGAACAACCTTTTAAACATTTGCTTAAGCTTTATCATACTTTGCTAGCAATTTGTTCCAAGAACAGAACCAGCTTTCTGGAGCTAGCTATTGATAATGTTTTGCAACTCCCAAGTATGTCTTGTACTGATTATTTGTTTATTCTAGGCATTTATTTCCAGCTATATAAGACCAAGCTGCCCTAATCTATTGTATGTAATCAGTTTTTCGTGACTGCCCACCTGCCCACCAGAGGCTGAATTCCCTGAAGTCACAGAACTGGTTGCACTGAAAACACCAAGGACACAAGACCGGTGTTATCAATACTTAGGAATGCCGCTGCTGGAGATTTTAAAAAAATTACCCTGTCTCCTTGCTAAAACTTTAAAAGGCCCTCCATTCTCAATTCTCTCACTGTACTGGCTCTTAGTGTCAGTCTAATTCTCCTTTGAGTGAAATAAGCTCTGTTGGTTTGCCTTTTCAATTCTTTGCTTTATTCCTGCATCACCCCCCCACCCTGCCTCAGTTTACCCTAACACCAAGACTCTGGGGATAAGGGTTTCTTATATTTCTCATGTTTGATCTGAAGTTGTTTATCTAAATGTACTGAGGTAACTTCTTTGATTGTTGTAACTTCCCAGCCTCCCCTAAGGAACTATCAGCAAGCTTAGATCTTGGGTCATGGGGTCTGGGGGTTGATGAAGGGATGAGAAGGTCTTGAGTCACGCCCTGTTAATTTAGCCTTGGAGGTGGGTGAGGGGCAATGGAATATACATTCTGAGTAAGTTATACTGTTGAGAAGTGAGTTTTTTGGGTGAATACACTATCTGGCTCCCTGATTCCATGGTATCCAATTAAACACCCATTTCTCCCAACCTTTTGCCTCTTATTTCTGACTGACTCCTAGGTAGCAGCAGGCTTGTTAGGCAGGACATGGTAACACAGTAATCTGATGTCTCTCTAGGGCATCATGACCTCAGTACAGAGACAATCTACCAAATTATAAATTGAAAACTAGAAAGATGTATGCAAATATATTTCCATGTTGAGTAAATCAACAAATTGTCTCCAACAAAGCAAGGCTAATGGATTGTCAATGAAGAATGAAAGGACAGACCGAGAGTGGGAAGCCATTTTTCATCTTGTTCTTAAACCCTGACACAATGATGAGAAAGTAGAAGCTGTGCTTTTGGAGAAATGCACACTTTAGGTATAATTAACTTTGCTGACTTCGTCTTTTCAGAAACAGACTTCCAGGTATCTGAGGTATCTCATAGTGGCAATCAAGCTTGCCTAGGGAATTTACAAGGCCTAAGACATCGTGCATTGGGCAAGGACTGTAAAAGTCATGAAACTTGTAATTACAAAAGTCATCACTGCTCAGAGGGGGAGCAGGTGGGGATTCAATCTTCCAGTAAATTGGGCACTATCCACAGGGAAGCCAAGGATCCCCCAAAGCTACCTACTGGGAATGCCTAGGAGATAAGGGAGGTACACCCTCCACTAGCTCTAAGGAATGTCGTTTGGGAAGGTGCGGGAGAATTAGAATCCTTCTCTAGGGGCTATGATCATGTGGGCGAACATTAATGGCTCTCTGTGTCACAGGTTCTCCAAGACATCCATCCACAGGTGGTCGATAAGGAAGTCACGGTAGTCACGTGCAATATCTCCAAGAGAAGGGGGGCTACAACGCCACACTCACCTAGAGTGTAGGCCCACTCCCTATCTGTGGGGGGTGAACTTTTCTTAAATAAGTCTTTTCTTCTCTCATCTCTGTGTGTCGCAGTTCTTTGCAATCTACTGGGATCTCTGGGTTGGCGGCATGCACCTCGGGCTTGCCAGCCCTGGCAGTGCTGCACGCCTCCCTGCCCTGCGCCTCTCGACCCTCACCCGGTCCGTCTGTACCCTAACACTTTCAAGTGGCACACTCCCGGCCACCGCCGCCTCAACCTGCTGGGCTCTGGCGATCCTTCCACCTCAGCCTTCCAAGTAGCCGGAACTACAGGCACGTGCTACCACGCCCAGCTAATTTTTGGCTTATTGTAGAGACGAGGTCTCGCCAAGTTGCCCAGGTGGGTCTCGAACCCGTGGGCTCGGGCAATCCACTCACCTCGACCTCCCAGGGTGCTGGGATGACAGGCTGAGCCACCGAACCAGGCCTCCTCAAACTCTTATTTTGCTCCTAGAGGAGTCAGAACACAGGAGCATTTGTCAATTTCCTGGCCACTCCCAGGTACCCATGGCAAATTGCCCTACGGCTTGGCTTTTGTTCTGTGTTGTCTTGAAAACCTTACTTGGCATTCACTGGCAAAGTTCGTTGAAACCTCGATCTTCTTGTACAATTCCCTTTGCTCCAATCAAGTCCTTACAGGTTCTTCTAGATCACTGTGTCTCAGGCAAAGCTGACTAGAGTCCTCCTGTCCACTAGTTCATGCCAAAAAATGGAAACTAAAGATTATTCAAGGAAAAGACTTTTTCTGATTTTCTCCATTAAATTGTCAGAAGAAAAATACTCCAGTGAAAAAAATTTGGCAGTCAAGCCTTTGATCTTTATTTTCCATCTTATTTCTATGATCTGAAATTTAACCCTCGGGAAGTTTTCTCAATCTATGAAAACCCATAGGCAGAGAGGATTGCTCAACTGGGAAAAAAAAAAAAGCCCTCGGTGAGCAAGGTGTGAGAGTATGCTTAGAAAACCCAAGGCTCCAGGTGAGTATAAGGTATTCTTACTACATTGCAGTGTGTCCAACATTGCAGTTTGTACTCAGCATACATGAATTTTCTAGAAAAAGGTGTTAGCTGTGCACACGCTTCTTTTTATTTTGATATCATCCTCCTATCTTTGTTATTCATTTTTTTAGTACTGAAGTAATTGAAATAGTGAAGACTTATATCTATATCTTTATCCTGGAATGTGTTCATTGCCATCTCTCTTAATTGTTTTCTTGTAACTCAAGTTTTTTTCAAGGTGGATGCTAAAATAACAAATGCATAAATACAAATTATTTTTTAAAATAAAGCGTAGTGACAAATTTACAAGTGTTTTAGAAGATGTTTGACATAACTTTATTACCACAGCAGGATTCCCCTTGCATAACAGATAGCCCTATCCCCAGCACTGGGTGTTTTGTCAGATAATGGAGGAACATTCATTGAATTGAAAAGAGCTAGCATACGACATTAGATTACAACTTTTATATCCAGGAGAAGTACATCATAGCAATGCCTTTTCTTCTTTTTATCTGCTTCCCCTTTCCCTTCAGGCGAAAATATAAATGAAAAATACCTTCTACCTTCAATCAAATACCAAAGATAAAATGCCGATTGCTTGCTTGACTGCTTACAATGGAGGGCTAACAAATGTTAATCTATTTCTGCAGCCAACAGAGGGGCGGCCGGAAAGGGAAGAAGAGGATTAGAAGAGCTTTTTCTCAGTGGCATTTTGGAGACTTCAAAATGCTCTTAGAAGCTACTTAACAACAAAATCAGTTCATCCCATTGTTGAAGCTCAAAATTCGGTTTCAGTGCATGGCAGCTGGCTAAGGCGCTGAAGTGGTATTAGCACATCGCCCATGGAGATTTCCAAAAGCTCTTAATTATAGAACCTTAAAGAAGTCTTACAAAAATCCTCCAGCCTTCTGCAAGACCTTCGGCAAGACCTGGTCTCCCGGGGCCAAGCCCACCGGGGGGAACATCAAAGCCCAGATCTCCATCTCGGAAGGTCCCACCGGCTGCATTTCTGGAACTCCTACTCTCCCAGCGTTTATCCACCCACCCCCGTTCTGGTTTCAGCTCCTTTCGATCGCGGGGGGTATGTCGGAGACCGTCTTCCCTCCCCTGTGGGTTCCGTACGGCTCCCAGTTGTGCTGCTGTGGTTCCTGGTCTCACTCCTCTGCTGCAGTCAGCAGTGCCCAGCCCTGAACACTAACATGCACCAGGGCAGCCCTCACCCACCACCACAGCCGCACAGGGTCCAGATCCTGCCTGTTGCCTGAGAAGAGGAGGAAAGCAAGGAGTCATGTGAAGGAGCAACCTTTCTCCTGTCCCGTGATGGTAATTTGATGTGTCCACTTGTCGAGGTCTCAGTGCCCGGTAGTTTTATCAAGCACCGGTCTAGATGTTGCTGGGAAGGCATTGTTTAGTTGCAATTGACATTTAAATCAGCCCACTTTGAGTACAGCCGATTAGCCCTCTATCATGTGGACAGAATTCATCCAATCTGCTGAAAGCCTCAAGAAAAAAGACTGGAGTACTCCAAAGGGAAGGAATTCTGCCTCCAGGTGGTCTTAGGACTGCAGTATGCAACGTTAACGATTGCTGGAAGTTCCAGCCTGCTGACTTGCCCTGCAGATTCTACGTGTCAGAGACCACAGTTGTGTGAATCAACGTCTTAATATAAAACTCTCCTCTCTCCTCCTTTGCTTTTCTCCCCTCCGTCTCTCTTCTCACTTCTCCCATCTCTCCACTCTCTCTCTCTCTCTAAAAATATACATATGCATCACCACAAACACGTGAGCAATGCATTGCAATACAAGATCACAATGGCTACAGCATCACTAGAGAGGAATTTTTCATCTCCATTCTAGTCTTAAAGGACCACCATCAATATGTTGACTGGAACATCCCTATACAGCACAGTGTGTGTATGTGTGTACATACGCCATCGATTCTGTTTCTCTGGAAAGTTTTCACTAACACACCTCCCCAGCCGTAACAGTTTCCTCCTTCTTGCGAGACAGCTCATAGGTCTTAAAAGGTGGACTTGTTTACTCAAGATCCCAAAACCTCCTCAGTGAAAGAATCACCCAGCCCTTAGGGTTTATAAGATGTGAAGGCCAATCACATGACTGCACTCTCAATAGCCTTTGGAGCTTTTACACTGACCCATATCCCAAGATTTGAAAGGAGATCAAGCTTGAAAGGAAATCAATAACATGAGAACCTTTCCTTCTCCCCACATTCTGCCTCAGGTTTTCCTCTCACCTTTTTGGACTCTTGAGGACAACTCTGTCTGTTTCAAGGCTCCATCATCACAAAGTGATGGGTGGATACAGACACATATAGAGGTGGCCTCCCCACTGGCTCCATGGTCCACATTCTCACTAACCAAGGAGCTGTTTTTCTTCAGCAGTCATGACCAAGGGGAGGGAGAGAAAGACGGTGTTCCCTTACAGTGGAAGTCAAGCCAAAGTCTCCTGGTCACTGGGCCTGAGGTAAAATGTATATTATCAGAATAAACTGTGCATAATTCAACTGGTCTGCTTGCCACTGAGCAGAAGTTTGGGCACAGGACCCGGCTCACATCCTACCTTGAAGCTCTCCATTTTTGCTGGCTCTATAGTCTGAAAGCTGACTTGTTCTCTGCAAGCATCACTCAGACTCTGGTATCATTTCCTAGGTTCTTCGTAGGTAACTCAGAGACCTAAGTCTCCAAACAAGGATAAAATTCCTGACCCGTATCCCTGCCGTGTGACTTCAACGTGCTTTGGCATCCTTCCTTTTTTCTGGGTCAAAACCAGTCTTCTCTTTCCCCATTCTGTCTTGACCACATTCCCTTTCTTTGTGTAATCTCCCTCTGAGACACAACTGACCTGGATTATCCCAACAGCCACACTTTTCCCCTCTTTCATATTTGCTCTAGAGACCATGCTTCAGCATGTTTCATCTCTACTCACGATATTCTGAGGGTTTTTCCTCTTCTACCATGGTTCCATGCATAACCTGAGAATGCTTGAATTACAAGTAGTCAGTTGGCCTACCTACCTCATCTATATTTATCTTTATTCACATAAGCAGAGCACCAAATTTCTTTGAGCAATCAGCTCTGCTACTCCTTAGGTACAAAAAAAATCACGTAAGATTCTCTGAGAGATTTGAAAGTGTCATCGTAGTAACTGGGAAATTACCAACGGCAACCACTCTACTGAGACTCAAGACTCAGCTAATTACAACTGCTTAATTAATCCAAGAGACTTTCTCACCAAATGCCCAGCTGGATTATGAAAGTAATCACTAAATAACCCACAGGTCTTCCAGAAGCGAGAAGAATAGCACTTTGGTCTGTCTGTAGAGGCAGGGACTTAATTCTTTCCTCTGATTCCCTGGAAAGCTGATTACCCCAAAGGAGAAGGAAAAGAAAATAAAAGGATCTCTGAACAAAGGAGCTTCACACAGAAATGAAACTCTCCCCGGAGAATGAGCCACACTGCCTGGAGAAGGCACAGCAAGCCATAATCGTGAAACAGAAAGAAAGATCTGAGTTATTATCCTGGTGAAACACATGCTCCAAGAAGTCCAAAAGTAGAGTTTGCTGTCCAGCAACGCAAAACAATTTTCAAGAATGCAGGAGACAACAGTGGCTTGAGTTCAGATTCTGACTCATCACTTATGGGGTGTGCCATCTTCCTGAGATTAACTAAGCCTCGGTGTCTGTACCAATAAAGTGAGAGGAATCATAGAAATATGGTGAGAAGTAGATAAAATAATCTAAATTAAGTACTTAATGTACTTAATTTACCACATGGTAAATGCTCTATAAATATTATAACAGATTACATAAAGGATCTTATTAACAGCATGCACCAAACACTCTCAACTCTAGTTAAGTAATTTGGAAACAATTGCAACATCAGAAAAGAGCTTGGATTTTGAGATACTGGGTAAAATGTAAGGAACTGGGAGTAGCATTTGGATTTTATGCCAGGTAAAGATAAGAAATTTGAAAGATAAAAGAGGAATGAGAACCCAGGAAGTAAACAGCCAATATTATTAGATGGAGTCAGAGAATGGAGTTTGGTTTCCTAATTGATTGTTCAAGTTCTCAGAACAACAGACTCACGGGGATAGGAATAAAACTCATTTATAGGATAACCAATTACACACCAACAGGAACATAAATAAACAAATGTTGTAAGCATAAAATGCAATATCACTCTTTTAAAAATTAAATACTAACCACACAGCATATGGATGAATTACAAAAACATTATGAATAAAAAAACTCAAGTACAATAATATATTTGTATGAGTCTACTTATATGAAATTCTATAACACAGAACAGGGGTTGTCTCTGGGATGAAGGGGGACAGGGAGGAGGCAAAAGGAAATTTTGGGGGGTGATGGAAATGTCTTATTTCTTGTTTTCGTGGTGATTTGTCAGAACTCATTGAAGTGAACTCTGTGTACTTGAACATTATTTTATTTAGCAGTGTTTTTCTTTTATCACATCTTAAATATAACTTACTTTTTTAAATAGTGGAAGCAAAATAAGGATATTTCATATTAGCAAAGACTGATATTGAAAAATGTTACCACTTTTCAAGGATCCCCTTCAAAAAGTACTAAAGGATATAGCTCAGGAAGAAGGAAACCAAACCCACAATGAAGAAATGAGAGTAAAGAAACAAGAGAAGCACTGACTGCGTCAAACAATGCCAAAAGTATTGATGGGTGTTGCGTACATGTGTTTCAAAATATATAATTAAATATTACACAATTACATGAAAGGAAACAGCTACTGCTTTTTCGTGTTAAGAGCAGAGACATTTATTAGACTTTCTAGGTTAACTGTGTTTGCACAAAAAGAATGGTAGCATCTAAAAAGGTAAGACAGTGTACAATTTCTGGAGGAGAAACTAATGTGGGAAAGTGCATCCGAATTTTAAAAAATCAATCTAACAGACCTCACCAAACACATAAACACATGCACACACACATGAGAGAGAGATATAGGGAAGAACCAAATAAATGGTGGTAATTATAAAACACAAACCAAACTGGTAAAAATAAGTAGAGATATCAGCAATCACAATAAATATGCAAAGACTAAACTTACCTGTTTTGTATTGGTTTTTAAGCACATATAATCTCCAATTGTATACTGCCTCTAACAGGCACACCGTTAAAAGAATTCCAAAAAACTTGAATATAAAGAGGTTAAAAAAATGACATAATGGACAAATATTTACCAAAATAAAATTGATATGGTCATATTAAATCAGACAAAAATAGATTTAAGGGAGAAAACATTATGTAATGATAGAATGAGTCACTTGCAAGAAAGATGTAATAATCTCGAACCTGCATATACTTAATAACATACCCTAAAACATATAAAGCAAAACCAAAAAACTTACAAGGAGAAATAATCAAATCCACAATGATTGGGGGAAGATTTTAGCATCACAATAACTACTGTATAAAAATTTTTTAAAAGGAGATGTTCAAAAGTCGCAATTAATAAACTTCACCAAACTGCAAATTATAGCCTAAAAAATAGAAGAGTGCATTTTATTAATATTTTCAAGGACATATGCATAATTTGCCAAAAATGTACCAGGGACTTGCTCACAAGGCAGGATTCAACCAATTAAATGCATTCTGCAGCATACATACCACATTTCATGTTAAAAGTATACTACAAAATTAGAAAGCAATAGCTAAGAAATAGGCTTCAAAGCCATATAAAAGTTTTAGACATGAAAAAAGACATTAGAAGTGTAAAGCATTTTAAGATTACTATGGAGCTGGGCTCGGTGGCTCAGCCTGTCATCCCTCGCTTGGGGAGGCTGAGATGAGTGAATTGCTTGAGCCCACGGGTTCGAAACCCGCCTGGGCAACTTGGCGAGACCTCATCTCTACAATAAATCAAAAACATTAGCCAGGCGTGGTAGCGTGCGCCTGTAGTTCCAGCTACTTGGAAGGCTGAGGCGGAAGGATCGCCGGAGCCCAGCAGGTCAGGTCTGCGGTGGCCGGGAGCGGCCACTGCACTCCAGTCTGGGCGACAGAGTAAGACTCCAACTCAAAAAAATAAAAAATAAATAAATAAAAAGAATACTATGGACAACTTGATGCCAATAAGTTTTAAACTTAGACAAACATACACTTTAAAAAAAAACTCGAATTGCCACAACTCTTTCACAAGAAGTATGAAAACCTGAATAGACTTTTGACAATTTTTAAAGTTGAATCGGTAATTAACTATCTATTTCTCTTTCTCACCCCTTCAAAACAGGGCTGAAATAATCGTATATGTCCGTTGTAAACCACCAAGGAATAAGTGTTTCCTAACTTATCATGTAAACTGCTACTGAGCATATAGAAAGGAAAAACTCCTTGATTCCTTAAATGAGGTTAACTTGACCACAGTGCTCAAAACTGGAGAAGGATAATGAGAAAAGAGAAAATCACAGGCCTAGCTCACTCTAAACATAGAAGTAAAGGTCTTAAATAATTTATTAGCAACTAAGTGCTGAGGGGTATTTTAAAATAAATACACCATGACCGAGTAAGGCCTATCTCAGGAATGCAAAGGAGATTTAATGTTAGAAAACCAACAACGATACACAATCTTAACAGGTAAAAAAAGAAAACCCATGTGATGATCGTTTTTTAAAATGTAGAAAAAGAACAGTTGAAATTCAATATCCACGTATTATAAAAACACTCAGCAACCAGGACTGAAGGGGAATTTTCTTTACTGGATAAGTGTATCTACCAAAAACCTTCAGCAAATATCATACTGACTAGTAAAATGTTTAAAACATTCCATTTTAAGGAATAAGGAGGCTCTTTAGCACAACTTGTATTCAGCACATTTCTGGACAGCCTAATTAAGACGAAAACCACAGGGAGGGAAAAAAACAGAGAGAGAGATGTCAAGATTGAACAGGAATAATTGAAACTGTCATTATTCACAGATAATAGTATCATCCATATAGGAAAATCTATGAGAATACCTATAATCAACTCTTACAAGCAATAAGAGCTTGGTGAATGTGAAATTATGTAAAAAAAAAAGTGTTTCTAATACACCAACAACATCCGATTAAAAATATAATTTAAAGTCTGCATCAGTCACAGTAGTGACAAAAATATAAGGCACATAGGAACATAGCTAGCAAAATACATGTATTGACATTATGAAAACAACACAAAACTTTATTGGTGAATATAAATTTTAAAATCTAGACCAAATGGATGGGTTAGACAAACCCAGTATTTTAAAGTCATCGATACTTTCCAAATTAATTTATAAAGTCAATGCATTCCAGTCAAATCTTCCTGGATTTTTCATAGACCTTGTCAAGTTGATGCTATAGAACAACAAAGGGCACAGAATAATCAACAATTTGGAAGAAGAAAGATGAAGGAGAACTCACCATCAAAGGTGTCCAGATTTATTTTAAAGTCATATCACAGAGAAAAGTGAGACAGTGACAAGTGGAACAGAATAGAGAGCCTGGCAACAGACCTAGTTGTATGTATTGGGACTTAGTTTATGACAAAAGAGACCTCAAAAATTAGTTGGAAAGTGTGATTGATTTTTTACAATATTGTTTTCACAATGTCTTCCACAAAATCTTTAAAAAATAATGTCTATTGATACAAATTGTTGGCAAGGATGTGGAAGATACAAATTCACACAAGCCTAGAAGGAAGACAAATTGCTGTGGTACTTTGAAGAGCAATTTTGCAATCTCCAGTAAGCCTGGAATGGATGCATATCACTACGAACATAGCAGCTCCACCTTTGGACAGTGAAGAAATTTGTCACTCAAGGATTCTGTTAAGATGGTGACAGAACTGGTTGGAGTGTGTGAGTCTCTGCATGGGTGAGAGTGCATAAGGATGAATCTGCATGCATGTGTGTGGGCAAGTGGGTGTTCAAATGTCTGACTGAGGGGGGACATGGGAACAAGCACTTCAAGGGTTTCCTTGCTGAAGTGGCTGCCATCTACCACTGCTCTGAATTTGAGGCCCCCTGCATGCAGGAGCACTCACCATTCTCAGGCATTTCTCAGAAAAAGGCTCTGAGGCCACCTCTCAGCACCTGGAACCTGGCTCAACACCACCACCTGCAGTGACAAGTTGAACACTGGCAGTGGGGACCATGGAGAAAGCACAGGGAGGAAATCTGGAACTGAGTTCTTCTGGAGGAGAAGACTATAATCATTTTATCTATCTTGAAATTGGGCCAGAGTCGTGCTCCAGCTTGCCCATTACTGAGCAGTCTGTATTCTGAGACTGAGGGGCAACTCCACACCCCTCTGGAATCAATCATCACTGACCCAGAAAGGATGCTCAAGGTGCAAGATACCCAGAAAGACAGAGCCACCGTGGAACCCCAGATGCCCCATCCCCCACACTGGTCCATTCACAGGCCAATGGATGCAATAGGAGTTGGAGACCTAGCAGCAGACAAGTAGGGTTGAGTCCTGAACTGATCCACTCCCTTCCCCCAGCAGTCCCTGGGATGTCGGATCCATGTGGAGAGCTGTCTGATTGGGTGCATAGAGAGGACAGAAACAGGTGCGTGAAGGGCAACAACAAAACCCTCCAATAACTGCAGGGAGAGCAGGAGTAGTGTCTAGAGTCCAGAGCTGACTCCCTCCGACCACAAGCCAAGAGCAATGGTACCCAGGACATGCTGGCAAAAAAGGTACCTGAAGTTCCAGAAATAGCCACAAAAGGGAGCTCAAGACTCACAAAGTTTTTGTTTTTGTTTTTGTTTTGGGCTTGTTCTCCCTATACATATCTTTGGGTGTATGTATTCTGATTTGATTTGCCTCTTTTTCTCCCTCCTTTTCCATGTATGGGTACATTTGAGGGAGAGTGTATCTTTGGGCTTTTTTTGGCTTGTCTATCCGTTTGTTTGCTTGCCTGTTTTCCCTTTTCTTCTTCTATCTCTTTATCCTCCTTCCTGCTCCCTTCTTTCTCCCTTCTTTTCCTTTCTCTTATGTCATTTTTGGGGCGAAGGGATATACATATGCTCCCATTGCATGGACATATCGTGAGGTGATGGGAAGTGGATTCCAGGGGGGCCACACCCCAGTCAGATAATACTGTGATCTGCAGGTAGCTGCTGAACCTTAGCTCTCCCCATTATAGCTTATTCAAATCTCAAAGCTGCAAAAAGGCAGCACAGCCCCCACCCTCAGTCTGGCTTCAAAATTGAACAAATCTAGAGACTGTACCAAGGGAAGAATAGGGAGTTGAACAAACAAAAGTGAAGACTATCCCCAATCTCACTGAGAAGTGAAATTAAAGAGGGGGAAAAAGGAGGAAAAAAATTCATCACAAATGAAAAAGATCACAAGTACCCCCCAGACCCCTAGAAAGACCGTGCCTGAGAATACAGTCTTTGGAACTTAAAACTATGAAGAGCACCCAATACAACTGGTCTCAGTCCATAAAGCCAGACATTGAGGTACGGATGGAGAAGATGAAGAAAAATCAAGAAAGGCAAGAAGAAAGAATGAAAGAGTTGGTAACAGAAATGATGGCCATAAAGAACACAGTGAACAAAATAAATAACTATCTGACAAGCACGGAAAGCAGAATTAACCAAGCAGAAAAGAATCTTAGAACTTGAAGAACAAAATATGGAACTAACTCAAACTGTTAAAATCATATAAAGGAAGCTTAAAAAGCCAGAACCGTCTCCAAGAGATGGGCAATTATATTAAGAGGCTAAACTTATGCCTGATTTGTATTCCTGAAGCACAAAGGGAGACAAAGAACACCTTGGAGCAAATAGTCTATGAAGTTTTCCAAGAAAACTTTCATCATCTCATCAGAAACACAACCCTCCAAACACAAGCGATTCAGAGAACCCATAAAAGGCATCAAATCAGAAGACCAACTCCCAGAAACATAGCAATTCACCTACACAAAGTAAGTATAAGAGGAAAAAATCCTAAAGGCAGTGAGAGAGAAAGGTCAGACTACATACTAGGGAAGACCAGTTAGAATAACAGCAGACTTATCTACAGAAACACTATAGGCTAGAAGAGACTGGAACCCAATCTTCAAAGTTCTTGAAGAAAAACAATTGCAACCAAGAATTTCCTACCCAGCTAAGCATAGCTTCATCAGCAATGGAGAATTAAAATCCTTCCCAGACATCCAATCCCTAAGAGATTGTGCTGCTTCCAGATCAGTTGTACAGTAGACATTTAAGAAGGTATTAAACTTATAGGTGGGGGCTTAAATACCCCACTAACAACCCTAAGTAGATCGTCAAGGCAAAAAATCAACAAACAGATACAGAACCTCAACTTGACACTTGACCAGATGGAATTAATAGATACCTACAGAATACTCCACCCAACAGCCACAAAATATACATTCTACTCATCACCACGTTGAATGTACACCAAGATCAATCGCATCCTTGGCCATAAGTCAAGCATAAACAAATTTCATAAGATCCAAGCACTGCCATGCACCTTCTCAGACAACAGTGGAATAAAAATAAACATCAGCACCAACAAAATTACCCCAAAACCCACAAAGACATGGACACTAAACAGCATAATGCTGAAAGACTATTGGGTCAGCACAGAAATCAAAACAGAAATTAAAAGATTCCTGGAAACAAATGAAAATGAAGAAACATCTTACCAAAACCTCTGGGATATCATGAAATCAATTCTAAGAGGAGAATTTATATCGCTATGATCACACATAAAGAAAACGGAAAAAAATCACAAGTTAATAGCCTAACAAATCACCTAAGGAATCCGGAAAGACAAGACCACCAACACTTTACTTTAGCAGAAGAATTCAAATCACCAAAGAAAAAGTCAAATATGAGACATAGAAGACAAAAATATCATAGAAAAAAATCAACAAAAGAAAAAGCTAGTTCTTTGAAAAGATAAACAAAACTAATGGACCCCCCCCCAGCCAGAATGACCAAGAGAGAGACAGAAAGCCCAAATAAGTACCATTAGAAATGCAAAATATCAAATCACAACTGACCCCAAAGAAATACAAAAGATTATCAGAGATTACTATGCACACTTGTATGGAAACAAACTTGATAACTTAAATGAAATGGAGGACTTTCTGACATCGCACAACCTACCAAAGTTGAAGGAAGATATTAAATAGACCAATAACAGACAAGAAAATTGACTCCATCATTAGAAAACTACCTGTTAAAAAAAGTTCTGGACAAGATGGCGTTCCAGCAGAATTCTATGAAATGTACAAGGAGGAGCTGATACCCATCCTACTGAAAGTATTCCAGGCAATTGAGAAAGATGGACTTCACCCCAAATAATTTTATGACACTAACATCACACTGATATTCAAACCAGGTAAAAATATAACCAAAAAAGAGAACTACAGGCCTATATCTCTAATGAACATAGATGCAAAAACTCTAAACAAGATTCTAGCAAATTGGATCCAACAACACATTTCAAAAATTATCCACCATGACCAAGTAGGCTTCATCCCCAGGATGCAGGGCTAGTTCAACATCTACAAGCCATAAATGTAATTAAAAACAAGAACCACATAATAATACCATTAAATGCAGAACAGCTTTTGATAAAATCCAGCATCCCTTCTTGATAAAAATCTTCAAACACCTAGGTAGAGAAGGAACATACCTCAAAATAGTAAGCGACATCTACAATAAACCCACAGCCAGCATACTGCTAAATGGACAGAAACTGGAAACATTACCCCTAAAAACAGGAACAAGACAAGGCTGCCCACTCTCAGCCCACTTGTTCAACATTGTGTTGAAAGTCCAAGCTAGAGCAATTAGACAAGAGAAGGAAATCAGGCATGTCCAAACAGGAAAAGAGGAAGTCAAGTTATCCCTCTTTGCTGATGATATGATCCCATACCTTAAAAATTCAAGAGAACCTGTCAAAAACCTGCTTGCACTGATAAAAGACTTTGGCAAAGTCTTGGGGTAGAAAATAAATGTGCAAAAGACAGTCGCATTCTTATACAACAACAACAAGCAGGCAGAGAACTAAATAAAAAACACAACCCCACTCACAATTTGCCATAAAAAAACCCTGCAATACCTTGACATCTTCTTAACCAGAGAAGTGAAAGACTTTTACAATGAGAACTACAAAACACTGCTCAAAGAAATCCAAAAAGACACAAACAAATGAAAAATATTTCATTTCATGGATAGGAAGAATCAACATTGTTAAGAGGTTCACTCTACCAAAGACAACCTACAGATTCAATGCAATACCCATTAAATTACCAACATCACATTTCTCAGACCTGTAAATGACAGTACAGAAATTTATACAGAAACATAAATGATCACGAATAGCCAAAACAAACCTTAGGAAAAAAAACACTTTCAGACTTTAAACTTTACTATAAGACTACAATAATCAAAACGGCCTGGTGTTGGTACAAGAATAGGCACACAAACCAATGGAACAGGATAGAGATTCTGGAAGCAAAACCTCATTTCTCAACCAGCTCAAATTCAACAAAGTCTCCATCAACAACCACAGGGGAGAGGAGAACCTATTCAGGAAACGGTGCTGAGAAAACTGGCAGACCACATGTAGAAGATTAAAACAAGACCCCTATCTATCACCATACAAAACAATCAACTCAAAATGGATCAAAGAGCCAAATGTAAAACCTCAAGCTATTAGAACCTTAGAAAATGCGGGAGACACCCTTATGGAAATTGAAAATGGCAACCAATTTCTGATCAAAGCCCCAAGTGTCAATGCCCATAAGAGATAAGATAGACAAATGGGGCCTCATCAGACTGAAAAACTTCATCAGGAGAGCAGGGAGACAGTCCACAGAATGGGAAAAAAATATTTGTCAACTGCATATCTGACAAAGGCCTAACATCCAGGATCTACAAGGAACTCAAACATGCTGAAAGGAAAAAAACAAAGAGCCCCATTAAAAAGTGGGCAAAAGACATGAATAGACACTTCTCAAAAGAAGATATACTGGCAGCCAACAGACACATGGAAAAGTGCTCAGCCTCACTCATCATCAGAGCAATGCAAATCAAAATCACATTGATATACCACCTAACCCCAGTAAGAATGGCCATTATTAATAAAGCAAACAACAACAGATGCTGGCAAGGATGCAGAGAAAAAGGAATGATTCTATATTGCTCATGGGAATGCAAACTAGTGCAACCTCTTTGGAAAATAGTGTGGTAATTTCTAAAAGAACTAGACATCCTTCTATTGGGAATATACCCAGGGGAACTCAAATCATTCTACAAAAAAGATACCTGAACACACATGTTTATTGCAGCACTATATTCACAGTAGCAAAAACATGGAACCAACCATGTTGTCTATCAAAACTGGATTAGATTTTAAAAATGTAACACATATACACAGTGGAATATTACACAGCCATAATGAAGGACAAACATATGGACTTCATAGCAACTTGGATGGATTTAGAGTTTATCATACTCAGTGATTTATCACAGAAACAAAAAACAAAGTACCACATATTCTCACTCATAATCAGACCTCAAACATTTACCATAATACTATAAGAAAGGGATTGGCAGTAGTGGGATACTACCAGGATGTGGGTGTGGAAGACACAACATAAGTGTACTCAAACCAGGCAAAACAGGGACCACAGGGAGGCCCATACTTTACCTGCACAATGACTACTTGTATACCCAATCCTGAACTGAACACCACATCTTTAAAATAAAATTTTAAAAACTTTTAGAAAGAAGGTATTAAGCACAGAAGAAAGAAAAAAAAGAACAACCGTGTACTTCCCAAGAGTATAGAAAAACACAGAATCAACAGAGAATACATCACGACTGCAAACTTGAAAACACACACATACATCAACCCAAAATTTAAAAGAAAACTTTATAAAAACTCATGAAAGATATAAACCCTCACATTTTAATAAGCAGCCTTAAAGTGAATGGACTAAGTGCACCACTGTAAAGACATAGAATGGCAAACTAGACAAAAAAAGGATGACCCAACAATATGCTGTCTCCAGGAAACACACCTCACTATACAGGACACCCAAAGACTCAAAGTTTTTTGTTGTTGTTGTTTTGTTTTGTTTTGTTTTGTTTTGTTTTTTGTTTTTTTTGAGTTGGAGTCTCACTCCGTCGCTCAGACTGGAGCACAGTGGCCGCTCCTGGCCACCACAGCCTCGACCTGCTGGGCTCCGGCGATCCTTCCGCCTCAGCCTTCCAAGTAGCTGGAACTGCAGACGCGCGCTACCACGCCCGGCTAATTTTTTGAATTATTGTAGAGATGAGGTCTCGCCAAGTTGCCCAGGCAGGTCTCGAACCCGCGGGCTCAGGCAATCCACTCACCTCAGCCTCCTAAAGCGCTGGGATTACAGGCTGAGCCACCGAGCCCAGCTAAGACTCAAAGTTAAAGGATGAAACACAAACATTCAGGAGAACAGAAAGCAAAAGAAGGCAGGAGTTACAATTTTACTATCAGACAAAACAACATTCAAGCTATCAAAAACTTTAAAAGACACAGAGGGACACTACACAATGGTAAAAGGTTCAATCAGTCAACAAGGAAAATCCATCCTAAATATATATGCACCCAATACAGAAGCACCTGGATGTATAAAGCAACTACTAAGTAAACTTAAAAAGGATATTGGCTCTAACACTATCATAACAGGGAACTTAAATACTCCACTAACAACCCTAGATAGATCATTGAGGGAAAAAAAAAAAAAAATCAACAAAGACATCTGGAACTTCAACTTGATGCTTGACCAGATAGACTTAAAAGATTCCTATAGGACACTCCACCCAGCATCCATGGAATACACATTCTACTCAGCATCACATGGAACATACCCCCAGATCGACCACATCCTTGGCCATAAATCAAACATAAACAAATTCCATAAGACTGAAATACTTTACCATACACCCACTCAGACCAGAGTGGAGTAAAAATAAATATCACCACCAACAAGATCCCCCCACAAAGACAAGGACACTAACACAATGCTGAACAACTCCTGGGTCAACACAGAAATCAAAACCAAAATTTAAAGATTCTTAGAAACAAATGAAAACAAACACCATCTTGCCAAAACTTCTGGGATGCCATGAAAACAGTACTAAGAGAGTAATTTATAACTCTATGAACACACATCAAGAAAATAGAAAGATCATGAGTCAACAACCTAACAAATCACCTAAGAAAGCTGGAAAGAGAAGACCACCAAAAACTCAACTTTAGCAGAAGAATCTAAGTCACAAAAATAAGAGCCCAAATACGGGATTTAGAAGACAAAAATATCATAGAAAACATCAACAAAACAAAAAGCTGGTTCTTTGAAAGAATTAACAAGATTGATGGACCCCTAGTTAGAATGATCAAGAAAAAGAGAGAAAAAGCCCAAATAAATACAATCAGAAGTACAAAAGATAAAATCATAACTGAACCCGAGAAACACAAAAGATTATCAGAGATTACTATGTACACCTATATGGAAACAAACCTGATAACTTAAATGAAATTGAGGACTTTCTGATATCACACACCCTCCCCAGGTTGAAACAAGAAGACAATGAGACACTAAACAGACCAAGGATAACTCAAGAAATTGACCCTGTCATACGAAAACTACCTTTAGAAAAAAGCCATGGACCAGATGGTTTTCCAGCAGAATTCTACAAAACATACAAGGAGGAGCTGATACCAATTCCTATTGAAAGTATTCCAGGCAATTGACAAAGATGCAATTCTCCTGAAATCATTTTATGAAGCTAACATTACACTGATACCCAAACCAGGTAAAGATCCAACAAAGAAAGAGAACTACAGGCCAATATCCCTTATGAACATAGAAGCAAAAAATTCTCAGCAAGATTCTAGCAAATTGGATCCACAAACACATCTCAAAAATAACCCACTGTGACCAAGTAAGCTTCATCCTCAGGATGCAGAGCTGGCTCAACATCTGCAAGACCATAAATGTAATTAAATACATCAACAGATGTAAAAACAAGAACCATATGATTATCACATTAGATGCAGAAAAACTTTTGATAATGTCCAGCATCCCTTCTTGATAAAAACCCTCAAAAACCTAGGTATGGGAGGAACATGCCTCAAAATAGTAAGTGTCATTTACGATAAACCCACAGCTAACATAATGCTAAATGGACAGAAACTGGAAACATTTCCCCTGAAAACTGGAACAAGACAAGTCTGCCCACTCTTGCCCCTCTTGTTCAACATTTCGTTGGAAGTCCTAGCCCAGGCAATTTTGACAAGAGATGGAAAATCAGGGGTATCCAAATAGGAAAAGAGGAAGTCAAGTTATCCCTCTTTGCTGATTATATGATCCTGTATCTTGAAAATCCAAGAGAATCTGTCAAAACCTGCTTGCACTGATAAAGGACTTTGGCAAAGTCTCGGGGTACAAAATAAATGTGCTAAAGACAGTCACATTCTTATACAACAACAACAAGCAGGCAGAGACCCAAATTAAAATCACAATCCCATTCTCAATAACAGCAAAAAAAATGAAATACCTCGGCATCTTTCTAACCAGAGAAATAAAAGACCTTTACAATGAGAACTACAAAACACTGCTCAAAGAAATCCAAGAAGACGCAAACAAATGGAAAAATATTCCATGCTCATGGATTGGAAGAATCAACATTGTTAAGATGTCCATCCTACCAAAGGCAATCTACAGATTCAACGCAATACCCATTAAGTTGCCAAATCAGACCTGGAAATGACAATACACAAATTCATATGGAAACATAAACGACCATGAATTGCCAAAACAATCCTTAGCAAAAGAAACAAAGCAGGAGGTATCACACTTCCAGACTCCAAACTTTACTGTAAGGCTACAGTAATCAAAACAGCCTAGTATTGGTACAAGAACAGGCATATAGACCAATGGAACAGGATAGAGACTCCAGAAGCAAAGCCTCAATTTCTTAACCAACTCATCTTTGACAAAGCCTCCAACAACAAACACTGGGGAGAGGAGAACCTATTCAGTAAATGGTGCTGGGAGATCTGGCTGATCACATGGAAAAGATTGAAACAGGACCCCTACCTATCACCATACACAAAAATTAACTCTAAATGGATCAAAGACCTAAACATAAAACCTCATACTATAAGAATCTTAGAAGCTGGGCTCGGTGGCTTAACCTGTAATCCCGCGCCTTGGGAGGCTGAGGTGAGTGGATTGCCTGAGCCCGCGGGTTCCCACCTGGGCAACTTGGTGAGACCTCATCTCTACAATAAATCAAAAAATTAGCCGGGCGTAGTAGCACAAGCCTGTAGTTCCAGCTACTTGGAAGGCTGAGGTGGAAGGATCGCCGGAGCCCAGCAGGTGGAGGCTGCCCTCCAGTCTGGGTGACAGAGTGAGACTCCAACTCAAAAAAAAACAAAACAAAAGAATCTTAGAAAACGCAGGAGACACCCTTATGGAAATTGGAACTGGCAACCAATTCCTATTCAGAACCCTAAACTCCCATACCTTAAGAAATAAGATAGACAAGTGGGATCTCATCAAACTAACGAGCTTCTGCAAGGCAAAAGAAACCATCAAGAGAGCAGAAAGACAGACCACAGAATGGGAAAAAATATTTGCCAACTGTATATCTGACAAAGGTCTAACATCTAGTATCTAAAAAGGAACTCAAATGCTCCAAAAGGAAAAAAAACAACCCAATTAAAAAGTGGGCAAAAGACATGAATAGACACTTCTCAAAAGAAGATATACAGGCAGCCAACAGACACAGGAAAAAGTGCTCAGACTCACTCTTCATCAGAGAAATGCAAATCAAAATCACATTAGATACCACCTAACCCCAGTAAGAATGGTCATCATTAATAAAACAAACAACAGATGCTGGCGAGGATGAGGAGAAAAAGGAATGCTTCTACACTGCTGGTGGTAATGCAAACTAGTGCAACCTCTCTGGAAGACAGTGTGGCAGTTTCCGAAATAACTGGAAATTGACCTTGCATATGACCTAGCAATTCCCCTATTGGGAATATACCCAGAGGAACTCAAATCATTCTACAAAAAAGATACCTGCACTCGTATGTTTGTTGCAGCTCTATTCACAATAGCAAAACATGGAGCCAACCATGTTGCCCATTGAAGTTGGACTGGATAAAAAAATGTAGTACATATATACAATGGAATATTATGCAGCCAAAAAGGACAAACCTCTGGACTTTGCAGCATCTTGGATGGATTTAGTGTCAATCGTACTCAGTGATCTAGCGCAGAAACAAAGAACAGAGTACCATATGTTCT
>CAUYQG010006823.1:0-16531 GCA_963574415.1 Tarsius wallacei
CAGATCTATTGGGAGCTGGCATTTATTTGGAAATCAATTCAATTTTCAACATGCTGGGCCCCAGTTAAGATCCTTGACAATGAATTTGGTCACTCTCAAGTAACTATCTTACCCATTTTCCATGAATCTTTCAAGGCCAGATTTTTAAAAAAATCCCTGTTAGGGGAAGTCTTGGAATTTAAGAGACTGTAAGGTTTCTTTATGTAACTTTTTCAAATCCTATTCTCTAGGCATGCATGAGAATAAATACTGTAAAAATATTCTGAAGAAGAGCTCTTTATTTGTGAATAAATTGTCAAATTATACAATTCCAAGAAATTTGGAAAATAAGATAGCTGTTCTTCAATTGTCCTATTAACTGATAAACAAATACAATTCCTATACATTAATGAGAGAATTAAAAATAATTAAGTATTTGAAATTCTTTTTAATAAGTCAAATGGTTATGAATTCGCACATAGTTAATATATTAGGATATCTCATAAAGTTGAACGAACAGGATGAACTGTGGAGTGCTTCTGAAATATCCTGTTAAAGTGTGGATTCTCCTTAAGTAGGTCTGGGGTGGAGTCTGAGAATCTGCATTTCTAACAAGGTTCTCATGAGAGACCATATTTTGAGTTTAAAGGAACTAGTGACTAAATGACTTAGTTGAGAATAAATCAAAACCAACTATGCACCAATCTGCTTTGCTTTTGTGTTGAGTCAGAGTCTCTTTCTGTCATTTAGGCTAGAGAACATGGTCACAGCTCACCACAGCCTCCAACTCCTGGACTCAGGCAATTCTTCCTCAGTCTCCCCAGTAGCTGAGACTACAGGCACATGCCAACACACCTGGTTAATTTTTTGATTTTCTGTAGAGACAAGGTCTCACTCACTATGTTGCCTAGGCTGGTCTCAAACTCCTGCACTCAAGCAACCCCCCCGCCTTGGCCTCCCAAAGTGCTGGGATTAGATGCATGGGCCACTATACCCAGCCTCAATTTGTTTTAGTAATTTTTTAAATTTTGACACCAGACAATGGTTTAGCATTATATTTCAATACATGTCCTTTCATCAGTTAATTCACAAATGTTACTACTTCCTCCTACATTTCTCCACATTCAAATCTCCGAACATCCAATTGCCCTAATAATTTCCTACAATTAGATTCCATTCTGTGGGAAAATTAGGTTCATCAAGACTTTCTTATATTTTTCCTTTCTTCTTACCTCAAAATTAGCACTCAATAACAACTTAACTAATTTATTATCTTTTTGGAAATCACTGCTGATTTTCAAAATAAGAACAAACCTCTAGATTTAATATCAAATTCCCTCTGAAGGATTGAGAAAAAAAAAGAAAGAAAGGTACTTTTCATAGATTTACATTGGAGTGGACAGGAAGCTTTTGCCACTGCAATCTCTTTGTCATCACTCATTGATACATTATCCAGTTAATCACATATTTACCTGTACCTTATCTCTGTATCATTTGAACCCACAATATGGCCTTATGGCAAAGAGCATGCACTACTGAATCAGACCATCCAGTGGCTGGGCTCAGACTTGACACTAAGTGATACTCAGAACTTGAACAAAAACCTTTACCTCTAGAAGTCTCAACGACATCATCAGTAAGATTTTTTAGAAAACTAAGTTTTACTTTGTTTTGTTTTAATGAGGTTAAAATGACACAATGCATATAAAGCATTTTACACTGTGCCTGGCACACAGTAACTGTTTAAAAACGTAAGCTATTGTTATCATTAGAAATCCTAGAAGGCCCATGAGGGGGAAGAAAATAAATTATAAATTATATCCTGACCACAGCCACTAATGAGAAAAGTCGGCTCTCATAATGGGTAGTACTTTAAAACCATCTGTCCTCTTAAGGATGAAACTGGTTTTTCTGATAAGAAAGACCAGTCAGGTGGGCACTGTGATAAATTGATGGTATGAAAATTTGCCAGGAAAATTGTATGACTTCTACAGCAATTGGAACTGAGAGGGATAGTCAGCCTCTTGCCACTCCTAACTCGTCATTTCCCTATGGGCTCTGCTTTCTTTCTTACTCAGTTTAGAATCAGTGTTCTTTCACCTCAATCAGCATTTCCACAGTCCTTCATTGCTTCATACCACTGCATGTGCCAATGAATCCAACTGCCTGCATTTATTGTACCCACACTACTATGGCTGATCAACCCACAGAGAAAATCTCCCAGCCCCATGGATGGGGTCACCAGTCATTCTTGAGTTCCAACCTCCTGGGGCTTCAGTGCCACCTAGCCATCGTTTCATGCTTCCTTAGGAGGTCTCTTCCATTGTCCACAGAAATGATGTCAAGCATCCTCCACTCACATCAAACCTGTGACTCCACTTTTTTGTCACTCTCAGTAGGTGACCTGATCTCCTACTTCTTATCTGCTAGTAGAATCTACCAGATAAGAGCTTTCTTTGTGAGTAGAGTGGTTTGCCACTCTACTTACAAATCAATCTGGTCTGGGTTTCATCTTTTCTTTCTTCTGTTTTAAAGGAAGATATGTTTCTTTTTTCCCATGCTAATTCCTCCACCTGTTCTCTGCATCCCATCCCCTTTCACCTCTTCAGAGTTTGCCTCTTCTTTCTTCCCTCACAATCTCTGAGCTCTCCTTTTCTACTGAATTTTCTTTTCAGCCTTTAGAAATGTTCAAATCTTTCCCATTTTAAAAACAAAACATACAAAAATAAAACTCTTCCAAAGTCAATTACAGATAATGTGGTAATCCTTAGTCCTTTCTCTACTTTTGTCTTCTCCAGCCTCCTTCTCCAACTGCTGCACCTCCTTATATTTTGCATTCTTCTTATAGCTACGTTTTGTTTTCTGCTGGTTGTAACAGCAGACACACTCTGTTTGAACTTTGACACTTTTTTCTATGAATTAGTTGTCTATTGCTGCCAAAACAAATGACAACAAACATAGTGATTTAAGACAATGCCAGTGTATTAGCTCTTAGATCAGTAGGTTAGAAGTCCAATATGGATCTCATTTTCCTAAAACCAAGGTAGCAGTAGAGATGTGTCCTTTGCTGGAGACTTTGGAAAAAGAATCTATGTCCAAGCTCATTCAGATTGTTAGCCTGAGGTCTGTTTCCTTGCTGGCCATCAACTGTGGATGCCCTTAGCTTCTAGAAGTCTCTATCTAGTCCTAGTACGTGGGTCCTTACATCTCAATAACAGCAATGGAGCTTCAAGCCCTCCTAATAGTTGGAATCTCTCTTCAGTCTTTCTCTTCTGCTTTTACGGGCTCATGCGATTACTTTGTACTCTCTCAGATAATCCAGGATAATATCCCCATATTAAAGTCAAATGATTAGTACCTTAAATCTATCTGCAAAGCCCCTTCACAGCAGTACCTAGATTTGTGTTTGATTGAATAACTAGGAGGCAGGAATCTGGAAGGAGAGGTATCTTTCAAATTCTGCCTATCACACTCTCTTTTTTATAAGCACAACTATATACAATTTAAATCGCTTGTGCAAAACAAACAACAATTGATAAATATTAGCAGTGAAATTAACCTCAGACAATAATTTTCAGATAATAATGTACGCTGTATCTATGTTAATTAATTCCAATGTTTCTTCAGAGGTGGTGGGAAAACTCCATACCATATGTTCTATTAAATAATTTGAAATAACTTTCTATATATCTATAAAACCTACAATGAAATAACAGTTTACAGGCTGTCATTTAACTTGATTTATAATTTCTGTGTAATTTTTGTGGAGGAAGTAAAACCTGAACTGGCCATAATAAGAAAGGCCTAATCTGAACTCCTGGAAATGAATAATTCTTTCCTGGAATTAAAAAAAAAATAGCAAGCCTCAACAGCAGAATAGACCAGGCAGAGGAAAGAATCTCAGAACCTGAGATTGATAAATGTTAGCAGTGAAATTAACTGAATGATTTTTACAACTGAATGTCTAAACTAACCCAGTCTGACAAAAACAAGAAAAGGTTCAGGAAGAACGAGTAAAGCCTAGGAGAAGTTGGGAATATGTAAAGAGACCAAATCTGTGGTTGGTTGGCTTTCCTGAGAGAGAAGGGGTAAGAACACCCTGGGACAAGGCTTCCAAGATGTTGTCCAAGAAAACTTCCCCTGTCTTGCTAGAGGGGCAGCCATATAGACACAAGAGATTCAGAAAACTCCTGCAAGGAATTATGTGAGACCATCCCCAAGACACATAATAAATCATCTCCCCAAGGTGAGCATGTAGGAAACAACCCTAAAGGCAGATAGACAGAGGAGACAGACTACCTACCAAGGAAGACTCATCAGAATTTCACCAGACTTCTCAGCAGAAACCTTACAAGCCAGAAGGGACTGAGGTCCAATCTTTGACATTCTTAAAGAAAATAAACTTCCACCAAGAATTTCCTATCCTGCCAAGCTAAGCTTCATTAATGAAAGAGAATTAAAATCCTTCCTAGACATCCAACATTTAAGAGATCAGCCCCTTACGAGATGCATACATTCTGGGCACAAAAACAAAAGAATGGTTCTACCCATTGCAAAAGCATAGGCAAGCATAAAGTTTACAGACCATACAAATCAACCACAAAGCCTAAAAAGAAAATCACCCTCTTAATAGCAATATGACAGGAACAACCCCCGATAGCAATAATTCACTTAAATTAGAACAGACTGAACATATCACTCAAAAGGCATAGAGTGATGAATTGGATAAAGAAGCATGATCCATCCTTCTGCTGCCTTCAGGAAATCCATTTCACTGCAAATAACAACCACTGGCTCAAGGTAAAGTGCTGGAGAAAGATCATCCAGGCAAATAAAAAATAAAAAAAGCAGAAATATCTATTATTATATGAGACAAAACAGGCTTTAAACCAATAAAAGTAAAAAAAAAGATACTGAATGATACTACATAAGGATAAAAAGCTCAATCCATCAACAAGAAACATCCATCTTGAGTATATACACACCCAACATAGGAGCACCCAGATTTATAAAACAATTGTTAATTAAGCTAAGAAAGACAAAGTCATACAATTTAATATCCCACTAACAGCTTTAGATGGTTTATCAAGGCAAAAATCTAATAAGGAAATCTGGAACCTTAACTCAACATTCAAACAAGTGGGCCTAATAGACATCTGCAGAACACTTCACCCAGTAACCAGAGAATATACATTCTTCTTACCAGCACATGGAACATACTCTAAGATCAACCACAAATTTGAACATAAACTATCCATGAACAAATTTCAAAAGATCAACGTCATCCAAGCATCTTCTCAGACCACACTGGTACAAAAATAAATATAATCACCAATAGGAACCCTCCAAAACTGACCCTGAAGAAACACAAAAAAATTATCAGAGATTACTAGGAACACGTGTATGCAAATAAACTATAAGATCTAGAAAGAAATGGAGGAAATCCCGCCATCACTTAACCTCCCAAGATTGAAACAAGAAGAACTTAAAGCCCTAAAATGACCAGTAACAATCCAAGAAATTGACTGAGTAATAAGAAATCTTCCCACCTAAAGAAGCCCTGGGCCAGATGGTTTCTGGGATGAATGCTATAAGACATACAAGGAAGAGGTGACGCCAATCCTATTGAGAGTATTCCAAGCAATCGAGAAGGAAGGAATTCTCCCTAGTTCATTCTATGAAGCCAATATCATCCCAATATCCCCAAATGGCAAAGACCCAACAGGGAAATAAAACTACAGGCCAATTTCTCCGATGAATATAGATGCAAAAATTCTCAACAAGAGTCTAGAAAATCTCATCTAACAGCACATTTCAAGGATCATCCATTAAGACCAGGTGAGCTTCATTCCTGGGATGTAGAACTGATTCAACATATGCAAATCAATAAACATAATCCATCACATAAACTGGTATAAAACCAAGAACTACATGATTATCTCATTAAATGAAGAAAAAGAATTTGATAAAATCCAAAATCCCTTCTTGATAAAAATCCTCAAACACCTAGAAATCAAAGGAACATTTCTCTAAATAATTAGAACCATCAATGATAAATCTGCAGTCAACATCAAACTTAATGGGTAGAGGCTAAAAGCATTCCCCCTAAGAACTGGAACAAGTCAAGGATGTTCATTCTCACCCTTTCTATTTAACATCGTACTAGAAGTCATAGCCAGAGAAAATAGTCAGGAGAAAGAAATCAAGGGTGTCCAAATAGGAAAAGGGGAAATTGTTATTTCTTTTCAGATGATATGGTTCTATACCTTCAAAACCCTATACCTTGGGAAACCTCCTCACACTGATAAACAATGTAGGTAAAGTCTTGGTATGCAAAATATATGCACTAAACACAGTTGCATTTTTATATACCACAACAAGCAGGCTGAGAACTAAATAAAAAACACAATCCCATTCACAATAGCCACACACACACACACACACACACACACACACACACACACACACAATACCTTGGCATCCATCTAACCAAAGAGGTGAAATAGATTTACAGTAAGAACTATAAAACACTGCTAAAGGAAATCAAAGACAAAACAAAAGGAAGGACATTCCACGCTTGCAGATGAGAAGAATCAATATTATCAAGATGTCCATTATACCCAAGGAAATCTATCGATTCAATGCAATCTCTATCAAATTACAAGCATCATTTTATACAGACCTAGAAAAGACAATACCAAAATTTATATGGAAGCAACAATGAGCCTGAATAGCTAAAGCAATCCTCAGCAAAAAGAATAAAGCTGGATGCTTCACACTTCCAGATTTCAAACTTTACTACAAGGCTACAGTAACCATGAAAGCATGGTACTAGTACAAAAATAGACATGTAGACCAATGGAATATGACAGATAATCTGGAAATAAAACATGGAACTTAAACCAATTCATCTTCAACAAAGCTGACAAAAACAGACCCTGGGGCTAGGAAACCATAAATGGTGCTGAGAAAACTGGTTAATCACATGCAGAAGAATGAAACTGGACCCCCTACCTATCACCATACACAAAAATTAACTCAAAATGAATCAAGGACTTACATGTGAAACCTCAAACTATAAGAATCCTAGAGAAAAATTTAGGGAACATTGTCCTGAATTAGGAGTAGGCCATGAATTCAAGGCCAAGTCCTCAAAGCAAATGCAACAAAAGCTAAAATTGACAGGTGGAACTCTATCAAGCAAAAAGAAATTTTTGCACAATGAAAGAAACTCTCAAGAAAGTAAAGAGACAGCCCATAGAATGGGAAAAATATTTGCCAGCTATGCACCCAATAAAGACCCAGCATCCAGGATCTACAAGGAACTCAAACAAATTGACAGGAAAAAAAACAAATAACCCAGCCGGGCTTGGTGGCTCAGCCTGTAATCCCAGCACTTTGGGAGACTGAGGTGAGTGGATTGCCCGAGACTGCAGGTTCGAGACCCACCCAGGCAGCTTGGCGAGACCTCATTTCTACAGTAAAATAAAAAATTAGCCAGGCGTGGTAGTGTGTGTTTGTAGTGCTGGCTACTTGGAAGGCTGGGGCGGAAGGATTGCCAGAGCCCAGAAGGTCGAAGCTGCAGTGGTCGGGAGCGTGCCACTGCACTCCAGTCTGGGCAAGAGTGAGACTCCAACTCAACTCCACCCACCCAAAAAAACCAAATAACCCCATTAAAAAGTGGGTAAAGGACATGAACAGACACATCTCAAAAGAAGACATCACAGCAGCCAACAAACATATGAAAAAATGCTCAGCTTCACCAATCATCAGAGAAATCAGAGAAATGCAAATCAAAACTGCAATGGGATACCACCCCTAATGGTCAGAATGGCTAGTATTAAAAAGTTAAACAAACATCTGTATACCTAACCCTGGATTGTACCCCACATCTTTAAAATAAAAAATGTTAAATTTAAAAAAAAGTTTAACAAACAAACAAATGTTGGCAAGGCTATGGAGAAAAGGGAACAATTCTGCACTGTCGATGGGAATGTAAGCTAGTTCAACCCTTATGACATTTTCTCAAAGAACTAAAAATTGAGCCACCATACAATCCAGCAATCTCACTTTTAGGAATATACCCAGAGGATCATACATTGTCCTACCAAAAAGATACCTAAACACGTAGTTTTTTCCATCACTATTCACAATAGCAAAAACATAGACCTAATCTAGATGCCTATTGAAAGTGGAATGGATAAAGAAAATGTGGTACAAATACATGACTGAATGTACAAATACATGACTGAATACTACAGGCACAAAGAACAAAATCATGTCCTTGGTAGCAACATGGATGCAGCTGGAGACCGTCATTCTAAGTGAACTATCACAGAAACAAAAAACTGAATACCGCATGTTCTCATTCATTGCAGGCCCTAAATATTGGGTACAAGGGCACAAAGGTGGGAACAGCAAATGCTGGACACCACTAAAGGAGGGAGAAAGGGTAGAGAGATAAGGGGCACACAACTACTCATTGGGTTATCAGGTCTACTACCACGGGGAGAGAGGGCTCACTAGAAGTCCAAATCTCACTTGTACACAATTTGCTTATGCAGCAAATTCTCACATATGCCTTACGGCTTAAATAAATAAATACATAAATAAAGTGCATAATTTGATAAGCTATTAATTAGGAAAATTAAGAAGTACTTAGCCTGGACCACATGCCAGGTAGTAGCTCAATCCATGTCAATATTTGCGTAATTATAATTTCCAAATAGGCAGTACAGAAACAGAACTCAGGTGTCCTTCTTGCTAGTTTAAAACTGTCAACTAAGCATCTTTTCTGCTTGCCCAGACAACACATCAGACATGTACTTTCTCATAGATATTTGTTGAAGTAGTCATACTTACTACAGATAAGAGCCATTATGTAGGACATTGGCTCTAATGGGAATGATAAATGTTGCTACTTTCACTTGCATCAACATTATTACAATGCTTACCAAAAAATAACTTCCAAGGGATACCAAAAATATCAAATTGCTGAACTTTCTTGAGAAAAAAGTGTAAGCTATTATGCCAGATAAACTCCTTCAGAAGAGAAAGCGAATGTTTTACATTTTGAAAGGAAATGTTTCAAGCAGCTAATGTTGTTACAGAACAAAAACTACCTCCTTTTTCTGTGACAGGCTACAGCCTCAAAGATCTCAAATTTCCTTTTCAATATTTTAACGTTCAGTCTAGTAACAGTACTTGTGACATGATTGAAGTATTTTATGACTATTAGGTATATTATGACTATTATAGTATTAATTTTACTTTATGCTATTTAAAGGACTTGCTTCATGCCTTAAGTGATTCTTTTTTTAACTACATTTTTTTCTGATTACATAAGGAGCATATGTTCATTGTAGAACATATGGAGAAAATCAAAAAGGAGATAGGAGAAAATAAAAACCTATATGAAACATTTTTAACCCACTCTGGAACATTCTTTTAATATTTTTGAAGTCAGCAAATATAATTTTAAGTTTACAATAACTCATTTTTGGGGAGAACACAATGATAGGCAATCCTTTTGGTGTTGGATGCCTCTGTGAATTCATTTGCAGTGTGCTCCTAAAAAAAATGTGTTTATGAGTTGCCCACTGGCAACACAGACAAACATGGCATTGTAGGAAAAGTAGTGTCTGCACCAGACTCTTCCACCGATCAGCTTTATAAACTTAGGACAATAACATTTCTTTGCATCTCTTCAGATCTAAATTTTCTCATGTTAAATTGAAGGACTATGTCTAGATGATGTTTTTGTTGAGTACTAATATTTCATTATTCTATATGAACCTCAAATCCTCCAAGAGCACTGTATCTAAAATTCTAGAAAAAAGTGCAACCTTTTGTGGCACTGCTGCAACACAAGGATTTATATTTTGAATCAGATTTGTATGTCTGTGGCTGAGTTCAAAAGAATAAATTGTGTTCTTATTACCTGATAAGATTAATACTAGCTGATTAATACTGAAATGAAGTTAGTCTGTCAGCATTGAGTGATAGATCTGAAGCCCAGAAAGGTTAGGTCACACGGCTTGAAATAGAAATGCCTCTTAGGAGCAATGGCACAAATAGTTTGTGAGAAAAATGACAGGACAATAAAAGAACCTTACTGCCCCATTTTCCCAGGCCTCATGTGACTCTTCATATACATAACAGTGTGCCAGGGGCTGGTCATGAGTTTTTCTATTAAGCTTGCAAATGATTTATGGGAACTCAAGAATGTAGCAGAACACAATATCATGCAAAATTACTAGATAGGAGAGAGAAAAATCTCAGCTCCAAGACCAAAGCAGATTTTCTGCATGGCTTTTAAAAAGTCAATTAACCTTTCCTTTTCTAATGTCTATGACTTCAGTATTATTATTCTCCATAATCAACACTGTGGGGCTATTGTGAAGATTAAATGGGAAGCTGAAAGGAAGGAGTCTCACAAATGTAAGAAGAAGATAAAGCTGTTCTACATGGAAAGGGAAAGATAAGAAGAAAGAGAAGGTGCAATGTCAGAGAAAATAAGAATGATTTTATCATCTGTACAAAAAAAATCTGGATTTACTTTAGAACACTATTTCATTACATTCATAGACCAAAGTCTCAGTTACTGTAGCATTCCATGTACAAGTATATGGATTTACCGCAGAGTACTGTCTCATTTGTTGGCATTAACAGAACATGTTTAGAGTACTGATCCTCTGAATCTAATACAATATATGAATAGACTTCTCCAATTTCCTGAAATGCATAAAATGTTTTGATATTGACATGCAACATTATATGTTATACACACATTTTCATATTTTAGTGATCCAAAACAATTGCATTAGAAATTCACTCACATAAACCATTGTGTGAGAAATATTCATAAAAAAATAGGCAACAGTGAGAATATTGATTCTCAATATCACATCTATTCCAAGTTTAGTGACATGGGACACAAGTTACCAATCTATGGGAGAATATCCATAGGATTTACAAAGTGTGATAGAGCTTAGATCCGGAGTGGGAGAGGCGAATTCATGTTGGCTGCACATTTACATTATTTAGGGAAAAAACATCCATTTCTGTATTGCTGCAAAGTAACTGACTACTTCACTGTTCATCTGATTTCTCAAAATCTTTGGGTGGTTAAGAGCTCTTGATTTCAAATATATATGAAGCCTGACAATTAATTATACAAACTCATCCTAGAAAAAGTGCTATATACCTCATTACTGAATATCACTATGGTCACCTTGAAAATACTATCCTTGAGAAGCTATGTACCAACACCAGTGCCTAGTCCATACATTAAAGCGATTTTGAAACTCTTTTTCTCAAATGGCCATCAGAGCTGTTGTTGTATCACCCTTGATGTTCTGAATGTCACCAAAATGTCTTTCTTTCCATATTTCCTTTATCTTTGGGTTACTCGGTGGCTCAGCCTGTAATCCCAGCACTTTCGGAGGCTGAGGCGAGTGGATCGCCTGAGTCCGTGGGTTCGAGACTCACCCGGGCAACTTGGCAAGACCTCATCTCTACAATAAATAAAAAATTAGCCGGTCGTGGTAGCGCGTGCCTGTAGTTCTGGCTACTTGGAAGGCTGAGGCGGAAGGGTCACTGGAGTCCAGCAGGTCGAGGCTGCAGTAGCCAGGAGCATGCCACTGCACTCCAGTTTGGGTGACAGAGTGAGACTCCAACTCAAAAAAAAAAAAAAGTAAAAAAAAAATCATTGGAGTTTAGATCAGGTGAGTAGGGAGGGTGTTCCAATAGTTATTTGTTTACTGGCTAAAAACTCCCTCACAGACAGTGCTGTGTGAGCTGGTGCATTGTCATCATGCAAGAGCTCCTTTGGGAACATTTTTGAACACATCTTTCTCATGCCAAGATTTCCAGTTAGGATTTTCCTGTTTTTCTATTGATATTTATTTGGTCTGCTATGCTTCTCACAGCCAGTCAACAATTTTGACATAACAATTCAACAAATTTTTGCAACATTTGTGTCAGTTCTGCTCATTACTGGCTGTCCTGACCTCTCTTCACCAGTGACTCTCTCCCCTCAGAAAAACATTTAATCCATTTGTACACTGCCCTTTTCTTCATAGCATTATCTTCATAAACTTGGACTAACATGTCTCTGATTTCACTTCCATTCTTGCCAAGTTTAAGAAGAAATTTAATGTTTGTTCATTGCTCTAATTCAAGCTCCAACATTCTCATGATGACACACACACACAAAAACAAAAATACAATAATAAATGCCACTCAGCAAGACATCACTGCATGTCGACAGGAACACAACTGTGAGACACTGATATACCAAGTTTATGAAACTTTACCTAGTTGTATGCACAATGCTGCCAACATAAGCACATGGTGGCAAGTTCATGAACTTAATTGTCAGACTTTTGTACAGCAACAGCTCTGATGGTCATTTGAGAAAAAGAGTTCCAAAATTACATTGATGGGTAGACTAGGCACTGGCATCAGTGCCTAGCTTCCCAAGGCGAATACTTCAAAGATTTCAAAGGTGACTGTAGTGACAATGAGGTATGTAACGCTTTTTCTAGGATGAGTTCATGAACTTAATTGTCAGACCTTATATTCAGCACTTGAAATGTAACTAGAGCAATGAGGTAGCTGAATTTTTAATTTAATTTAAATGTATATAGCACATGTCTAACGGCTACTGTGTCAGCACATCGTTAGAGCGTCCCACTCTAGTTTTTCCATGGGAGCTGGTTGGCCGTCGTCCACCAGGAATGTATGCCAGTGCTTTTAAACCATGTCCTGGATTCCTGGGATCACAGATTTCCCTCTCCAAAGGGTTCAGAGCCTGCTTCTGGGACTCATGAAGCCTCTTACCAGGTCCATCCTCATGAGGGTGAACTATACCACACTGGTGTGTATATAATCCGAGGGGTAGCTAAGGGATAGTGTTGGTGGAAGTGAGTGTATGGAAGAGGTTAAAAATGTGGGCTGCGATGTCCACATGCATGCACACATGGACCCTCATGGTGTGGGATGAAACCAGTAATGGCAAAAGAAGAGAGATGGGTCGGGTCTAGCTCTCCCCTTGTCTCCATGTTTCAGTATGAAACTACAAGGAGTGTGAGACTAAATTTTAGATTCTAACCTGGACTTCCAGGACATTATTAGAGTATAATTGTCAAAACTGAAGAATATAACACATTTATTTAACAATTAGCTGGATTAATAACTTTAAAGTACTTGGATATATAATATATGGGCCTCTTTTTTACTTTTGCTTCAGCATAAGGTGTGGGCCAACACATTAACCCTGTCTGTCAAACTAGTTGACACTTAAGACTTTGATATCACATTCTTCAGATGGGCACTTACAATCACAATGGGCAATTTTATTATTTCCACTGGTTTGATATATTTGTTCTCTTATGCTTGTGCTCTTAGAGATAATGCTGAATGTCATCTTCCTCATTGATGTCTTTGGAAATCAAAGATAAGTCAAGTTATGACATAGTTGATATAGCTATTGCTTTCATATTAAAGACAAATTTATAATACTTCATGGTTAATCCAACTAATTATATAGGATGATGCTACAAAAGTAGAATTTTCTAATCCCACAAGTCAAAGTTGGATTTCTTCTATCTAATGTGGTCAGATAAGACCTCTCTTATCTTTCAACTGTTTAACAGCAAAGATCTGTCTTTACTGATCAGGAGAAATTTCTTCTATTTCTATTTTGACCTTTTCTGGGCTGTCCAATAGTAATATAATGTGAGCTACCTATATAACTTTAAATTTTCTAGTAGTCACATAAAAAATGTAAAAGGAACAAGAAAATTAATTTTAATAATACATTTTATTTAACCCAATATACCCAAATATGATTTCAATATGTAGTCAATAAGCAATATTGTTAGTGAGATATTTTACATTTTTTATACTATGTATTTGAAATCTGATATGTATTTTACACTGATAGCACATATCCGTTCAAACTAGTTACATTTCCTGTATTCAGTAACTCCATGTGGCTAATGGCAACTGTTTGGGACATACAGGTCAAAGTTTCTTAAGGTCAGCCTTAAGGATAATGGTTTTTCCTGTTGACATATTATGAGATTTTATGTTATACTTTCACTATGGATAAATTCAAAATTTCTCATTCTTTGAATATCTCTTTTAAAAATATGTATATAAATAAAAAATATATATATATATATATATAGTGGTAGCTCATGCACTTTAGGAGGCCAAGGTGAGAGGAGAGCCCAAGAGTGAGAGACAAGCCTGGGTAACACAGCAAGACTTCGTCTCTACAAAAAGAATTTTAAAAACTAGCCAGGTGTGGTGGTGTGTACCTATAGTCCCAGCTACTTAGGAGGCCGAGGCACAAGGATTGGCTGAGCCCAAGAGGTCGAGTCTACGATGACCCATGATGTGCCACTGCACTTCAGCATGAGTGACAGAGTGAGACTTCAATTTTTTTAAAAAAGTGATATCCATTCATTTTTGGGACAGAGATCTCATTCTGTTGTCCAAGGTGGAATGCAGTGGCGTGATGATAACTCACTGCAGTCTCAACCTCCTAGACTTAAGCGATCCTCCTGTCTCAGCTTCCCGAGTAGCTAGGATCACAGGTGCATGCCACCATGCCTTGAATGTCTTAATACGGCGATCTGGTTTTAATACAGCTCACTGCAGTCTCAAACTCCTAGGCTCAAGCAATCCTCCTGCTTCAGCTTCCCGAGTAGTTAGGACCACAGGCGCATGCCACCATGCCGTGAATGTCTTCTTAATACAGATATCTGGTTTTACCTGAATTGTCTAAATCCCAGCCAACCTTTGTTCAGTGTACCAGTTTTTCTGTCTTTAGCAATATCCAACAGGTGCTCTGAAGTCTAGTTCTAGTGTACCCAGAGTATAATCCACTCTAATTTTAGTTATGTAAATAATAACTCATAATAAAGGTCAGAAAGACAGATCAATACTATATAAAATTCAGTTAACCAAGCTGGCAATCTCTCAGAAACCTACAGCTCAAAATCCAAGACATCTTTGAAAATTGGGTATGAAAACCTTGTAAAGCTCTGGTAAAATAACATTTATGTGGAAACAACAGCCTCTTGTAAAAGAAAAGAAAGAAGAAGAAAAAGGAGTAAGCTTGGTCATCAGAATCATTATCTTTGAACATGAGCCATAAAGTGCCTTATACTCTGGTTCCTCTTTCTACCTCTATCTTTTCCTACATTATATATTTTCTATATATTGTGTTGATGTTTTAAACTTTTGATGTCATAGTCAAGTAGATATATAAGTGAAATGATGTTTTTACTTTTCATTTCTTGCAAAAATGAACATGCTTTAGAAATATGCCCGACAGCAGACTCGAAGCTAATCTGTAGATATTTAAGGGTTTGTTAGTACTCAACAGAAGTTTGTGAGGATTGTTTTCAGTTTCTACAAGCAATCGGAAATATTGATAAGAATTATTAAAAATACATAAGATGTATTGAAATTCAATTGCTGATGTGTTCATGTGTCTATTCGTTATAGCTGCATTAATTCAAAAAATCCATTTATTGGAATTTCACTAAGTGTATACATTAGTATGGGAACAGTTGGGATCTTTACAAATTGAGCCTCTCAATTATTATCCTGATCTATCATCCTTCAGCAAAGCTTCATAGCCTTGTATGTTCCTTAATAGATTTATCCCATAATATTTGTTGCTCTTGTGAATGAAATTCTTTTCTGTTAGTTTTGGTGAGGTAGAGGAGTTAATTATTGCTGATGTTTGTGAAAGTTATTGATTCATTCATGTTTATTTTCTTTGACCTCTCTTTTTAGTTTTAATAGTTTGTCATGCAATTCTCTTGGATATTCTTGGCAAAATATCTACAAATTTGTATTTTTTAATAGTTGATTACATATTAATTATTTTTATTGTTTTTTCTCTTTGCGTTGCTTACAACCAGTTGAAGAGTAATGGCAAAGTGTAGATATCAGCAAGCCATTCTTTTCTTGTTCTAGACTTTAATGGTTATGTTTCTAGTATTTCACCATTAAATATGATCCATCCTAATATGTTATTGGTATGTCCCTCTGGTGGACACATTTTTTTTTTTTTGAGTTGGAGTCTCACTCTGTCGCCCAGACTGGAGTGCAGTGGCCGCTCCGGCCACCGCAGCCTCGAGCTGCTGGTCTCCGGCGATCCTTCCGCCTCAGCCTTCCAAGTAGCTGGAACTACAGGCCCGCACTACCATGCCCGGCTAATTTTTGATTTATTGTAGAGATGAGGTCTCGCCAAGTTGCCCGGGCGGATCTTGAACCCACAGGCTCAGGCAATCCACTCACCTTGGCCTCCCAAAGCGCTGGGATTATAGGCTGAGCCACCAAGCCTGGCCATCCTTTTTTTTCTGACTTGAGTTTATTACAGGTTGAGTATACCTAATCTGAAATCCAAAATGCATCATAATCCGAAACTTTTTGCATACTGACATGATGCTCAAAGGAAATGCTCATTGGAACATTTTAGATTTTGGATTTTTGGATTAGGATGATTAAACTGGTAAGTATAATGCAA
>CAUYQG010006827.1:96-23520 GCA_963574415.1 Tarsius wallacei
GACTTGCTGGGCTCAGGCGATACTTCCACCTCAGCCTTCCAAGTAGCTAGAACTACAGGTGTGCACCACCATGCCTGACTAATTTATTTTTTGATTTATTGTAGAGATGAAGTCTTGTCATGTTGCTCAGGTTGGACTTGAGCCTGTGGCTCAGGCAATTCTCTTGCCTCTGTCTTCCAAAGTGCTGGGATTACAGGCGTGAACTACCATACCCAGTTTAGGGTATTTCTTAAAGTGGGAGATAGGTGCCAGACCAGGCTTGGAGCACCAAGATATCAGCTGAGTCCAAAGAGGTCTTTCCTCCACTACTCTGCTTTTAGTTCTTCTCTTGGGGCTGGGGTAAACTTGGAAGGATGATCCATGGAGAGAATCACACCTAGGTGGGGTACATACCCAGGGGATCTTGCAACAGCCTAGCCAGGAAAAGAGAGAAGCCAAGTAGAAGGAAAGAAGAAAGTATATTCATCAAGGCTTTTTAGGTTGCAAATTGACTTTTGCCTTCATGGTCATTGCTGGGAGGGCTATTCTAGGGGAATTCCTATTCTGAAGGGTATACTGCTTCAGCACTTCTATTGGTTTGAGTTCTGGGGTCTAGTGATGGCAAACTAAGGTGATCAATTACAAGATGTTATTTTGCAAACTTGGGGCTTCTCTGGCAACACTGACCTTTAAAACCTCAAGTTGGCTTCGGGACTGTTAGTATTCTGTCAGGGGCAGTGGGCTAATGTCCAAAGCCCAACATCTCGGTTCACAATTATTGAATGCAGGCTCCAGCCTTGTTGTTTTTGTCTCTTAGCAATAGTATTGCCATGCTAACCTTTCCAACTCTGATCGTTGGGTGCCACCTTAGCCTCTGCTGAACAAAGTAAATGGCCTGAGAGGTAAAACTCAGCTGATGTTTCTCTTGCCTCCAGACTGCATCCCAATGGATGACTGTCTACAGTAGAGTCAGGTAGAAGTACACAGCAGTAGGGGTTTGGGAGAATAAAGAGACTCAGGCTTCCTCAGTCCCACAATTATACCCAGATCCTAACAGTATTATTTTCTGCTCTGTATTCCATCTTCCTTGGTTGGCACTATCCATAGGGTGGGATAAAGGATTCTGCTCGGCAAGATGCAACCATCTTGTATCATTAACCACAGCAGAAAGGGTATCTCAACAATTCCCCCTTGTTGCTGGTGCTTGCCCGGGGCATGTGGGAGTCTCACAAGATCTCAGTCCTGCAGTGGCCACCACCACCATGCTTATGCTGGGGAGGGAAAAGTTGCCTTGTGAAATTTGCCAGAATCAAAATGGAGTCACTAACGTTAAGCATACTCTAACAAATAGAGCCAGGGAAGGCCATAAGAGAGGGTTCTCATGCTTGTATGCCTGATAACAAAAAAGACTCTACAAAAACCACAACTCTGCACAAAGGCCACCATCATCTTACACAAACAAATACTTGGACTTGTGTCACCCTTGTTATTGTAGCCAAGGATAATTATTTCAAAACAATTACATAATCCTCCTCAATTTTTCCTTTAAAAATATTTGTCTTCCTTTACCTCTCTGGATATACACAGATTTTTATGGCATGTATATTCTCATTACAATGCTCTATTCCCAAATAAATAAACTTTCTTTTGGAGAGCCTCTCTCTGTGTGTTTAGTTGACATCCATTATTGCTGGAGCTCACCTGGTGTAGGGTGGGTAGAATCCCAAGGGTTTTGTCCCACAAGAGTCATTTTCAACGCTGCTGCTGCCACTGATGGAGAGGGGAGGCTCGCTGTTTCCCTGCTGGTTGTCTTCTGTAGTGGGCCAGGGAAAGTCAAAAGATCTGTGTCTTGCAGGATTCCTCCTCCAGGTCCTCTGGCTGGACAGCTTAGGCTTAAATCAAAGATTTTCTGCCCATATGCACATGTAATTCTAGGTTTCCGACTGTCCTAGAGCCTGAAATGGGATATATAGGAAGGAAAAATAAATAAATCAAAGCAACCCAGGAAATTTACTGCTGGCTTGTCTCTCAAGTACAAGGCTCCTTACCCAGTGTTCCTTCCAGAATCCTCTGAGAGTTGCTTTAAGAATTTTGTCTAGGGTTTTCATTGTAGTCAGTGGGAATAACATTTTTATCATTGCAGTGAGGGTCTAGAAAATTTCAGCCAAAAAATGTCTGCATTATCTATATTATTTTGCTGCTGAAAACAAAACACAAAGCCTAGGTCAAAATTTCCATAACATCTACTTATTAAATTAAATATATGTCATTACCTGTAATGGGCATACATGCAATCCAGGAAGCACTTTAGACTAAAAAGAAGATTAATGTTGTCAAACAACCAAGTTGCTTTCCAGGCTAGTAGTTGATCTTCTTGTCAATTTTCACTCTCAAAAGAGACCAGAGATTCTGAGGAATTTTTCAAGAGTGCAGAGTTTAAGTACCATCTGAAATGAGAAATTCTACTTTATTTTCTATCCCAATTTGTATTTTTTTCCACCGAACCAATGAGGAAGGGATGTCAAGTAAATGCATTTTTGTTTATAGATGGCATACCCTAGCAGTTCCATACATAACGTCCTTCTCTTCTAAAGATTCGCAGGGTCGAGATTTTGATATCTTGATAAAAGCTGTTGAAGAAGCTGACACAATTCTCACTTTTTTAGCATTCTTTCTAAAGGGTGTTCTATATTGTCCTGAATGTTATCACATCACTGGCGATATCAGTTACTGGAGAAGTGATCCAACCACAATTATCATCACAACACATAAAAATGTTAAAAAATTGAAGTTACAGTGTCTTTAGCCTTATATTAAGAGGTGCAAATGATTACAAAATTTAAAAAACTAAATCCGAATGCTAAAGATATTCTATTCCCATAGGCTACTGGAATTCTTATTCCCCCCAACCCACTGTCACATTATCTTATTATGTCTTTATTATTCACAAAATACATTTTCTCTCTCTCACACACACACATATACACAGAACTCCTTTAGAAAAACTTGACCATTATGTTTGTCTTTCTGAATTATTCTGACTCTTAGCACTTGAGATTCAGAGCTCCTTCGGTTGCAATATGCCTGAAACAAAAGAGGAGATCCGTTGAAAAACATGAGTGGATTTTCTTAGAAAATTGCATGCCTCCATCACAGGGCTGCTGTGAGGATCAAAGTGAGAATGTACGTGACACCGCTGTAAAAATTCACTGTGAAAACTCTGAAGGCCTACACAAATGGAAGTGATCCTTACTGTCGTTATACTAGAAACAAAACACCATCTCCTCTTCCCAAAACAAATCCCCCAAACCCAAATCAATGGAAGGGTAGAGTTTGTGGTTCATAGCCCTTCTTTTTATTGTCAGACTTCAGATATTTTGGGGACTTGCTGTTGTTGTTACTGTTTGTTTTACTGGGGTCGCATAAGACTTGCACAAGTTCATGAATACTGGGCAATAAGATTCATCTATGAACAGCCAACTGATAACACATTTTTTTCCAGGGAAATTTGTATTTGTCATAGTAATAATTGACTCATTCCTCAAAGACATCTCTTTGTCGTGTTTGGGATTAAGAGTATTTCTGTCAAAGCAAGGCAAATTCTACTTGAAATCAGTTCCTTTTTGAGGCACGGAATGAGTGAGTGATTTTAGATAATCCTTTGAGTGTGATGACCTCAGCTGGACCAACTTGCTATGTGGCCTGAGTAAAGTCATAAAATTTCTCTGGACCTTCGTTTTCCTAACTACAAAATGGAGAGGATGAACTTGGATTTTGTGATCCCTTCAGATACTCACATTTTATGATTCTATGATTCTTCCCTTCTGAGATGCTCTAAAGATTAAATGTCGTGTAGTTAGGCATTTTCAATGGATAGGCCTAATGTTTCAGAAGGATGCACTGTAATTCTTCATTATTTAAATCTTCATTATAATAGAAAATGGGTACATCTCACTTTATAGTTAACAGAGTGTTTATATATATTATTTTATTTGATCCCTATCATAATCCTTCAAAGTAGAGATTTCAACTTTATTTTACAGATGATGAAAACTCAGAGCAAGTGGTTAAATATCTCTTCCAAAATCCTATTTTAATAAATAGTGAATCTAGGACTCAAAATGTAGGTTTAGAGTAGTGTAATTTCCACTACTTCATGATGCCTGCTGACTTATTAGAGGAAGAGACTTTTACTCTCTCTTTATAGATTGCAAATACTGGCAATGAAAATTATGCTGGTGATCCACATATCCTCTCATGAAACAATGATAAGAATGTTTTGAATTTTATTAGGCCTCTTTCCTAACCATTGTGAAGTCAAAAGTCCCACAAAAAACTAAATACTCTCAGTATTCATTCACTCATTCAGTTTATAGTTTTCTTTTCTTTTCTTTCTTTTTTTGAGTTGGAATCTCACTCTGTCAGCCAGGCTGGAGTACAGTGGCACCATCACGGCTACTGTAGCCTCAACCTACTGGACTCAAGTGATCCTTCCCTCAACCTTCCAGGTAGCTGGGACTACAGGCACACATCACCACAGCTGCCTAATTTTTTGATGTATTGTAAAGACAAGGTCTTGCCACATTGCCCAGGCTGGTCTCAAACTTCTGGTCTCAGGCAGTTCTCTCACCCTGGCCTCCCAAAGTGCTGGGATTACAGGCATGAGCCACTGCACCTGGCTGAGTATTTATTCTTCAAGGACCTACTATTGCCAGGTGTCTTGGGAGAGACAGCATTGTATAAGGCAAAGTTCCTGCTCTCACAAAATGTATAGTCTAAAGGGAAAAAGCAGCAACTGTTATGAATTTTCTGACGGGAAATGTTTCAGGTGCTATGAGAGTGTGAGAACTGTCGGCAGTTAGAAAAGGTTTCCTAGAGGACGTGGTGTCTGAACTGAGAACTGGAGGGAGAGGAGGAGATTGCTGGAAACTCAAAAGGAGAGTGAGAATGTTCCCTGTAGAAAGAAGAGCATGTGCAAAGTCTATCTTGCTTCTAGTTTTGTACAGTCATTGCCCCCTTTTAATAATAAGTTTCTAAAATTTTTTAGGTACAAAAATATTGAGTGTTGAAATAAAAATAAAGGTGTATAAATGGATATGTTTACATTTTCTTTATCTCTACCTTTTATCCCATTTCTACCCCACCCATATTACTTGTTTTGTGTAGAATTCTCCCCTTCTTCCCCATCACCCGGTTATGATGTAACAAATTTCTTAAGATGCTTGGACCCAGACAGTAGGTGTCAGTTGCTATAGGTCATACCTCAAGAACAGTCCATTGCCCTAATCTAGAGGTGGCTACTGTAACTGCTTCAACTATCTTCATCCTTGATCAACACAAGGACGCTTTGCTGATTGATATAGTGAACGTCAGAAGTGGGTTTTCACGGGTGAAATGAGAAGCTTAGCATGATAGATGTTTAAAATGGGCTATCACCAGTGGAATGAGTGGTATTCAGTTACACAGGGCTTCTCTAAACTGTGAGAGATACATCACTTCCTTGCATAGATAGAGTTTAAGACCCTGGTAAGGTCTGTAACCTGGTTCCTTAGGGATGATGTCTGAGGCTTTATCCTAAAGAATACTAGTCCAGTTTGTTTTGGGGGATTTCTGGTGCCCTGATTTAGACTATAAGGGGAATAGAATCCTGCCTCAGCATTACTGTCCCGTCTGGCTCAAGGGAACCTGTCATGCCAGATGAGTAAAGCAACTCAAAGGACAGACCTGGACTTAATTGTGTTTCCAGAACTGGTGGTGTGACATGTTTGTGCCTGCTTGCTAGTAAATATTCATGTATTCATCAGAATTGAGTCTGAAATTTGCTTTTATTACAGCCTGATGGTGATATTATAGGGAGTAGCTAACTGTACTACCTAAAACTTTTTTTTTTTTTTAAGTCAGAGTCTCACTCTGTTGTCCAGGTTAGAGTGCAATGGCACGATCACGACTACTGCAGCCTCAATCTCCTGGCCTCAGGAAATCCTTCTGCCTCAGCCTTCCCAGTAGCTGAGACTACAGGAGTGTACCACCATGCCCTGCTACTTTTTTATTTATTGAATAGATGAGGTGCTCACCAAGTTGTCCAGGCTGGCCTTGAACCCCTGACTCAGGCAATTCTCTTGCCTCAGCCTCCCAAAGTGCTGGGATTACAGGCACAAGCCACTGCACCTGGCTCTGAAACTTTTAAAGAGGTTAACATTATTATCAGTATGACCCTAAGAATAGTGCACAATTATACTGCCTTAGATAAGTCCACAATGCAGACACACACACATGCACACACACACTTGTAAAGTTTTAAAAAATTAAGATGTATAATACCAAAGTCATTTCTCTATTTTTTTTTCACTTAATAAATATATTATGCCATCTGGGTTAAGAGATGAAGATACAACTTTGTTTAGAAACTGAATAATATTTTATAGAGCAAACACACTCATTCATTTTACCACTTAACATGCCACTATTAATACTTCCAGTTTTATTTCATTTCTTTTTTATGACTACAAACATTGTTATAATAAGCATCCTTGAATTTAGAATCTTATTTATTGATGTTTTTATATCTGTGAGTCATAATTCTTTAAAAAATAGCCTTGCTAGGCCAAGTGGAAGTTTAATATATTGACATATTAAAGTAAAACATGTTTTTTTATGGTAAAGTGCTTTTATTTTTATTTTTATTTTTTTCAGGGATGATAAGCATTTAAACATGTTTTCATGTATGTTGCCACATTACTTTCCAAAAGGGTCGGAGAAATGGATAGATTCACACTTCCCATCCATCTGCAGGAAGGGCAATTTTCTATCCTCCTCTCTAATTCACAATGGTATCGTTCTTTTTGTTTCTGACCAATTTGAAGGAATAAAGTTATACCACATTAATACAATGTTTGGCATCTCCCTGACTCCCGAGGTTAAGCCTTTTTTCATGTGTTTTGGGATTCTCCTTTTATGTGAATTTCCTCTTTATATTATTTATATTATTTGCTTTATATTATTATTATTTGGTTCTATCGTTTGCTTTTTAAGATTTGTAGCAGCACTTAGCATAGTGGAACTATTATACTTTCTTTGGCCATATATTTTTCTTCTTTCTTTTTTTTTCTAGGCTACCATTTGCTTTTGACTGTGTCACAGTATATTTTGCCATATTAAAAAAACATCTCTTTTCCTTCATGGATTCTAGATTTCTTGCTTTGATTAAGAAGGTGTCTCCCACAACGTTTCCAAATGTATTTTTCTAAATGTTTAATTTTATTTTTAATACAACGAAATATTTAATTTATCTGTACCACTTACATAACTAGTCATCTGTTTTTATTGAATCATAATGCCACATCTCATATTTGAAGTTCTCAGTGGCACTCGATCTTTAGATTTTCTATTTGGCTCCAATACTTTATTTATTCTTATTTTTCTATATTGTGCCAGTCCAATACAGTGAGAATAGTAGATCAGTGATAAGCCTTACATTGTTTGGTTAATAGTTGTTTATTAATAAAAAATGAATTAATGAAGTAAATATCAAATTATTTAATTAAAAAGCATATTACACAAATGAAAAGCAGTAAATCAGTTTTACCTAATGGAGCTATTTTGGAAATGTCCTTTACTTTCTTCAATTTCAGTTTCCTCATTTGTAAACTGGGCGTTGCAAATTGGCACTTCTACACAGGTTTAAGTGAGGAGCTAAGGGAATTAGACATGGAAAACAGGTCATCAATCTGTTTACAGTTGTTACAGTGTCTGTTATTATCATTCACATATGTTGCCACCTGTGGGACACCCATTTCTTTGTGGAATTCAACTGAATGCATAAACACGACACTGCATAAAATGTCACATGCTTGCTCTTGTTTCTTTCCACCCGGAATGATCCACAGGCGTTAAAATCACATGTTTTTCAAAGCCCTGACCAGCTAATTGGGAGGAACTATAGAAAACAAATGGCAATGATGAACAATGTAGTGTGGAAAAGCTGCCTCCCAAATCCCCAGGTTAAATAGACTTAAGGATCCTGTGTTGTGGGCTTTCCTGGAGAGGATGCTAAGAGGATCACTTCCCCATGGCAGGCTGGGTAAAGGGTGAAAGGTTAACAGACCAATCCCAGGACAAGGTGTTGGCCCAAATTAAGTATTTAGAACATTTGCCAAAGGACTTAGTCAGCTGTGTTCTTTATTTCCAGAAGTATTTAGGGAACAAAAAAGACTATTATGTGAAAGAATTTGAGAAATCAGTTGGGTCCTTTCTTCTCCAAGGGAACAAAACAAGTTTTAAAATTTTCCTCTATTTTAAAAAAATTGAAGCGGATTTTGTCTTCTGAGAATCAATATCATGTTGTAAGACTTCCCATTCAATAGCTTTCATTTGGAATTACTCTTCCACAGACCAACCAGCACCACCTAGAAATACATATGGCTGCCTGGTAACCTGATGTCTAAATGCTTCTAATATATTTTTTACTTTACAGGACAAATTCTCCAGTGAAATTTAGGGCTGGGGCAAGGGCAAGAAGAAGGAGACAATTTTAGATTTTGAGGAATGAAGCATAAGTAGACATCTGCCCTCATACACCCCAAGGCCAGGAAAACTTTCTTCTGTCAAGTCACAAAGTACTCAAGCACTGGTTTTTGCCTGTTGTTATCCAGAAATGAAATTCTATAGCAATTAGATCCAGACCTAGAAAATGGTATTTTTGAAGTGAGAGAAAAGCATTTCCTTAGGTATTTATATAACACACTCCAAAGTGACCTCTGGCGCATTTTCTCCAGTGCCGGAAGCATTTAGAATGTTTGCTCTCATATCATCTTTCTGAATTCTGCTGATGCTGGCATAGATAGAATACAAAGGATCACCACAAATCTATATGAAACTAATGCCAATCAGATGAGAATATGCCTTCATTTTGCAATGACAGACAAGAATTTTTTTTTTTTTGAGTTGGAGTCTCACTCCGTCGCCCAGACTGGAGTGCAGTGGCACACTCACCACCACCCCAGCGTCGACCTGCTGGGTTCTGACGATCCTTCTGCCTTAACCTTCCAAGTAGCTGCAACTACAGGGGTGTGCTACCACGCCTGGCTAATTTTTTATTTATTGTAGAAACGAAGTCTCGCCAAGTTGCCCAGACAGGTCTCGAACCTGTGGGCTCAGGCAATCCACTTGCCTTGGTCTCCCAAAGTGCTGGGATTACAGACTGAGCAACCAAACCTGGCCAAGAAAAATTTTAAAAATCAAAAATCATTGTACATGAGATTAACTCACAGCCTATGAACTATAGAATTTAGAAAATTAAGTGTACAGATCTAGATAAAAGGTATATTTTTTGGTGGGGGGATGGCAGCAATTTTTCACTTTACAGAGGAATGGCAACTATATCATGGTTTTGAATGATACGGTATACAGAACAAAAATGTATGTTGCCCACACGCCTTCCACAGAAGATAAAATAAAATGTCACAAAAGTTAAGGACAAGCCTGAAACTCTAAACTTTTCTTTTTCGATAGCTTTAGGGGTTCAAATGGTTTTTGGTTACATGGATGTATTGTGTAGTGGTGAAGAAGTCTAGGCTTTCAGTGTGTCCATCACCCCCACCAGTGCACATTGTATCTGATGGATAATTTTTCATCTCTCACCTCTCTCCCACCCTGCTCCGCTCTGAGTCTCCAATGTCCATAGTACCACTCCGTATACTTTTGCAGGCCTGTAGCTTAGCTTCCACTTGTAAGTGAGAAAATGCAGTATTTGGTTTTCTCTTCCTGCATTACATCACTTAGGGTAATGGCCTCCAACTCCATGCAAGTTTCTGCGAAATACATTATTTTGGTTTTTTAATGGCTGGCTAGTAGTCCATGGTATTTATCTACCACATTTTGTTTATCCACTAATCAGCTGCTGGGCACTTAGATGGGTTCCATATCTTTATAAACCTCAATCTTTAGCTCTGTGAAATTCTTCTCACCTTAAGAGGGCTTGTGCCAAGCACATGTATTTGGAGGATGGTTAGCCTGGGCTTAGGTGATATCTGTAGAAGTTGGAACAAAGTCATCTCTCCTGGAAAGCCATCCCAGGTGATCCCACAGGCCCAGGTTAGGCTAGCTGCTTCTCCCTGCCGATGGATACTTCCAACAAGCACTTCCCTCCTGGGATCCAGCCTGCCTCCTTGCTAAAAATTACTGAACTGTAGTAAGGCTTTTTTGTCTTTGTTTCCCCATACCTTGCCAAGGACCCAGCGTGTAGTAGAAGTTTGATTAAATTTTGTCAAATATAGTAAACAAGGATAGGAAGGGAGAAAACCTGGGAGGAGGCCTTCATTTGTCCTGAGCATTTCAGGAGTTTGGGGAAAGGGCAGGTGCAGGGGCTGCCTTTATTCAACAAACATTCATTAAATACCTATGACTGGCTAGACACCGTACTGGTGCTAGGAGCAAGTGAGACCCAGTTCCTGCCTTCAAGCAGTTTATCATTCTGCCTTCAGGCAGAATATTGTGAAGCCAATACAATTTATAGCAACAGAGATGACGAAAAAACATGATAAAATACAAAGTAAGAAGGGGCTTTGTTGTCAAAAAAAGCTGATTTGACTTTTTCCTCCATCATTCACAAGCTGGGTTACCTCGGTAACCGGTTAGTGCTAGTCTAATCTCCTATTATGCCACTTAACTTCTCTGCAAAATTCTGCATAACACCCACTTTATTAGATAATTTAAGAATTAATAAGATAAAATATGTTACAACATCTAGTATTCCCTGGCACTCTCAGGAACTCAGTTGTGTTTCTTCTTCTCTCTGCCTTAATAAAAAATAAGGGTAGAATAGAAAATGATTTTTATGCTATAATGACAACTATGTAACAATTACATATGCTTGAGGGTCAAGATGAGAGACTATAAAGATATAAAAAATGATAAAAACTGTGTGGGGGGATTAGATATGCTTTTTATTTGTTATTTTTTTAGATTAGAAAACACAGTTTATTTAGAAAGTAGAGAGAGAGAGAGAGAGAGAGAGAGAGAGGAGATTCACCACCCCAAGGCAGGGGAGGGAACCAAAGCCAGAAAATATGGCCACACCAGAGTCTAGTAAGGACTAGATGTGCTTTCTAAAGACTTTTTATTATGTGACAATATTCCTTGGGAAACGAGTGTTATAATTCTTAAAGTCTAACTTACTATAAGATTGTTTCTGGAAGGATAAAAACCATCCCTTATGACAATGGGCACATGTAGATATGCTGTTTTCCAGAAGAGGTGGCTTGTAGAAAGTCAGGTCATAATGTGCATGGTCTCTTTTCACTGAAAGAAAATTAGAGAAACCTGAAAATTAGAGAAATCTAAATCTCTCCAAGTCTGATTTTGCATTACACAGACTATCCCCCCCCCCTTTTTTTTTTAATCTGTTTTTGCCAAGGACCATGAACAATGCAAAGGCCTTCAGGCCAAAGAAGACCTCACAGGGGTCCTGAGAAGTCTCCAGTTTTGCCCAGTTGAGAGAGTGTACCCTCTGGCGAAGACCTCACCATCCTCTCCTTTTGCAGTGTTCTCAAGTTTGCATCCTTATGAAGACCAGGAAGGTAATAAAAATGTGGGAATCGGGGAGTGTAAGAATGGGGAATAATGGGACCTGGAACAATCTAGCTGTGAAATCCAGACTTGTAAATCACGGTGCCAACTAAATATAACCGCTGGAGCTGGGCTCTGACGCATCAGCCTTTGGTCCCAGAAGCCAGAGTGATCATTCAAAAGTGCAGATCAGATCAGATCATGTTCCTGCCTAAAGACTTCCTGTGGTTTCCAGATGCTCACTGGATACATACAGACTCCTAGGCAGGCAAAGCCGATAAGGTGTCCACAGCGCCCTTCTCCCCTCCTGCCCCACAGAATCCTAAGTCTAGCCAAACTGACCCTCTTATATTAGCATAAGCATATCCCTCCTGATGTGACACACATTGTTTGGCTTCTCCTTCTCATCGTCTTCATCAAGCAAACTCTTACTCATTCTTCAAGACAAAGAATAATGTTCTATTAGGTCAGTGTTTCTCAAACGTTTTAGTCTCAGGACCCCTGTGCATTCTTAAAAATTATTGAGCACTCCAAAGGATTGTGTTTATGAGGGTTCTATCCCTTGAAATTTGCAGTATTAAGAATTAAACAAACCTTAAAATATGTATTAATTCACTAAAATAGCATAAATATATTATATAGTAACATAAGTAACATATAGTTATGAAAAATAACTATTTTCCAAAAGAAAACATATTTGGTAAGAAGAATGGCATTGTTTTTACATTTTTGCAAATCCCTTTAGTGTCTGAATTAGTAGAGGATGGCTGGATTCTCGTATCTCCCTCGTTCATTCTGTTGAGATATATTGTTTTGGCTCACGTATGTGAAGAAAATCGTCCTCACAGATATGTAGTTGGGGGGTAGTATTTTAATAACTATTTCAAGTCACTGAATTGTATTATTTGCCATTACATCCGAATTCTATAAGCAGTGATTTAAAAAAAAAAATTTTGAAGATGTGGGGTACAATTCAGGGTTAGGTATACAAATGTTCATTATGCAGGTACCCTTGTTGATGAAGTGTGTCCCCCTTCCCCAGCAAGCAGTAATTTCCTAAAGGTTAGTTTCAAAGTATAATTTGAAACCATTTCAATGGGATTTTCCTACTCTGTCACATTAAAATCACGGTCTATCTGGTACTCTGAATGGATCTTTACCCATGCCTGGTTTTGTGCCATCATTAACTGGCCATTCAGAACTGGCCATTACTAAGTTATGCAGGTCTTTCAAACGTTGGCACATTTCATCATACCACACCATTTTTTTTTTTTTGAGTTGGAGTCTCACTCTGTCGCCCAGACTGGAGTGCAGTGACCGCTCCCGGCCACCGCAGCCTCGACCTGCTGGGCTCCCGCGATCCTTCTGCTTCAGCCTTCCAAGTAGCTGGAACTACAGGCGCGCACTACCACGCCCGGCTAATTTTTTGATTTATTGTAGAGATGAGGCCTCGCCAAGTTGCCCAGGAGGGTCTCGAAACCTGCGGGCTCAGGCAATCCACTCACCTCAGCCTCCCAAAGCGCGGGATTACAGGCTGAGCCACTGAGCCCGGCTATCATTTTCTTTAATATCTATCTCCTCTGCTCTGATCTCACCAAAAAAGTCAAATGATGTCAAGTTCATAATGGGGAGTAAATTTTTCTAAAATTTAATTTTTGCTCAAAATCCCAAATTTTATCATTAGCAACAACAAACATTTTCAGTTGTTTCCCTTGAAGCCATAGGCCTACCACATTCATTTCCAAAAAAAATCTGTCCAATACTCAAGTCTGAACAAGCATAGTTTGTTGCCAGTTGCTCTTTCAAATAAAAACAGTGCTTCAGGAAAAATTAGCTAGTTCAGCTCAGAATGCGCACAATCCCACACTGCTCTGCGATGATCACAGTGCTTTGAGGTAATCATCATGCTTGAAGAAGTGTTTTTATGTGCTTCCTATGTCATCACACAGAATTTTAAAAATACTGTTTTCAAGGCTCAAGATTTAATAACGTTAATAATTTTTACTGCTTCATCCAAGTCATTAAGAGAAGCTGGAATTTTTCATTTTCCTGCAAAGGTGTTATGGTGAAGAACATGAAGACGGCACTGAGAGTGCCATGCCTAGATTCAGGCTAAGCCTGAATCCAGTTTTACCTGCCATTGATTTGCACCATCCCATGCAAATGTCAACACAGGCAGACAGGCAAAAAACGTCTTAGTATCATGTGGATACTTGCAGACCCACTATGAGAACTATTACGCAACTTACACTGAACTGTAAGAAGCAAGAAGTCAAGGCCTGTGTTCATGGCATGCTACAGCCAGCTCATAATAGCTTGCAAGAGCAGGTTGTTAACTTTCCAGGGATTTTTGCAAGGCTGTTGATGTCACATTGGCTTTGATGAGTGTTTACTCCACAGAAGTCAGCAGACATTGCAAACCAGAGTCTTTCTTCTTCTTCTTCTGTCTATTCCATTATTTCTTTTGAATTAGTATCTTCCATTGTGCCTGCCATATATAGGCATTGAGTAAGTATTTGTTCAATAAATAAGAGAAAATGAATAAGTCAATCTACTGATGCTACCTCCTTCAGGAGGGTTTGCCAAGTTCTCCAGGCAGGCCAATTTCTCCTTTGTGTTCCCAGTATTTGGCAGTCTAACACTGAATATTTTGAGTTGTAACAATCCTACAAGTCAGTTTTCCCCATCAGTGGGAGACCTTCTCAAGAAACTTTTTCTTGTGGAGTGTCAAGATGGCAAAAATGTAATCCCAGTTCTACTATGTACTAGCTGTGTCATCTGGGACAAGTAATTTATCTTCTTTGGTCTTTACCATCAAAGTAGAGATCACACCAATTCCTCCTTCCAGGGATTTCTGGGAGAATTAAACAGGTTAACACGTGTCTATCAATGGGAACAGTAAATGCGCCGTAAACATATTCCTCTATCTCTACTATTTCTTCATCTATGCTGCCTTCCCAGCAGTTGGTATATAGGAGAAGCTCTTAAACTATTTTGTGAATGAATTCTCTATTTCAAGTCTCGTACTTGTTGCTCTTGGAAACACGAGGATAAATTAACCCTGGAGTTCTAACATCAAAATATCTTTTAGATAGACACGCACATAAATAATAATAGGAAAGGAAGAAAGTAGAAACCCTCATGAGATGGCAAAGCCGAAACACTGGAGGCTGTGTTCTCAAGAAGGTGAGGAGAATGGAGAAGAAAATGAAGGCAGACAATTGACCAGTATAAGCAAATGGAGGAAAAGAACTTTCAGAAACAGACGTTATTAGGAATACTTGGTCCACGTTTTTGCTGTGTCATCTGAGGGAGGGGAAAGGTGATCCTGTTCTAGTTACTAGAATAAGGAATTCCATTGTGAGGTCACTATAATGTATTACATTTTGCCTAAGTCATGAAATAGCCCTCAAAATACTTGCAGGCTATGAGGCAATTATCTCTTTGAGTCCTGGTTTCTCCATTTGTAAAATGGGAATCATGAAAGTGCCTGCTTCAGAAGTTTTTGTGTGTGTTAAATAACACAGTGTTTGCAAAGCCCAACCCATAGGAAATACTTTAGGAATATTAGCTATTGTTTTTGCTCAAATTATTCTGAGTACACCTTCTAACTTCTGATTACTAGTTTGCTTTTTCAGGTACCTTGAGAAGAGGTTAACCTATGCTGATTACCAGTATCCTCATCAGAGGAAAATTCTTTTGGCAGGGGGTTATCATGTGGTTTTTTTGGTTAAACTGTTCTTCTAGTGCTTAATAATCAGTGGTTAACTGATTATTCAGTTCCATAACTCCTTTCCTGAAACCCTTGGGCCAAATATGTTTCAGGATTCTGATTTTTAAAGAAAATTTGAGAATGGCATATCAAACGTAAACATACATTAGAGAAAACCCTTAGCAGTGTCTACTACAGCACCTGAAAATCAGACATGTTAATAATATTTCTGCAGCAAAATACACAAGTACTACACTTAATAGGGTATAAAGGTTATAACTAGCATCCTGCTCGTTCATACCAGGTTTCGCTGCTGCGTTATGAGAAAAAGCTCTGAGCATTGGGGGTTATAGAATTGCAGAGAAGTGGTGTCAGATGGTATTGGGCTTTGGGGCTGGTGAACCTGGGAATCCCACCCTGCCTGGTAGTGACTTTGCAAAGGAAATTGCCCTGCTAAAGCCGGTCAGTCTCTCTCTCTCTCTCTCTCTCTCTCTCTCCCTCTCCCTCTCTCTCTCTCTCTCTCACAGCACGTTCTTCAGTGGCACATTTCACAGACTGACCATAGAAAGTTCCTCCTCTGTAGATGGGAAATGAAGTAATTGTCTCAGGCCACAAAGAAAAAAAAAGGCGAGGGGCTGGGGCGACTCCCAGATAGTGTTTGCCCGACGGGGCTGCAAGGCAGAGTAAGTGGTGAATCATGTTGAGTAAAATGCCCGCTCACTGCTCCACACATTTTCTCAGGCCCTTCCCCCTGTGGGGAGAGAAAGCAAGCCCCTGCTGTGAGGCCGCTCTCATGTCGCTGTGTATGCCTAAACACCCAATGGCCGGATTTATTAACTCCATATCTTTTAGCGAGGAGCTCATGTCAGACCTACCACAGGCCTGAAGATGGCTCCTGCTGGCCCCCAGTGTGAGGACAAATGTCCAGGCTAAGAGTGCAAGCGAAGCATGAATAGGCCTAAATTAGGCCGGGCCTAATAACCCGTTCACTAACACCTGTATTAGTCCTCCAACACTAGGGGTGAACTGCTGTCCGACAAGCCATAATCCCATAAGCTTTTCATTTGCATATCCCTCATTAGCTGATTAAAACTTGAAGAAGGCAGGTTTCTGCAGCTGGTGGGCCCATTCCTTCACACTGCCTGCCTGGGTGGCTTGGGTAATGAAGTCATGTGGGTGGATGTGAGGTTTATATGTATGGAAGGGATTAAGAGTATTAGAATTTGTGTGAGCTGATGTTGCTATATTCTCTCTACTGGAGCCCAGTAATTGGATGGGAGGAGAAATGGCAGACCCATTAGTTTTGTCTGTTTACTCAGGAGCAGGGTGCTAGAGATTCAATTTTGCTTTCTTTGGCTCCCTCGCCTTTGTGAAGCGGGCCTGCTTTGTCCTCTCTGGCCCTGAGCACCTCCAGCACCAGCCCTGCTAAGGCAATTCAGCCACAAAGGAGAGACGCTGGGGACTAGGGGCCCGGGGAAGGGAAAAACGCGGCCCCCGATTCAAGTACTACTTGAAGGCAGTCCCATCCCGCCTAGTCCAATCCTGGGATAGAGAGCAAGAGATCATTGAAATTTATAAACACTTCTGGGGTCCCCCTTTTTTTGATTATTTTATTAGTTCTCCACATTTGGGATTAGCCATCGTCAGCATCAAACACACCGCAGAGTCCTTGTTTGGGAAATGAATGGTTAGACATTTCGGAGACTTATCAAAGCAATTGTTGTATTTGCCGGGTTTGCATAATTTTAATAGACCAAAAAAAAAAAAAAAAACCACGATGGAAAAAAAATCCATTTCCTGTGCTGTTTGTACAGCTGGAGAGAAAGCTCCTCATGCTTGATGATGTAAGAGATGTGCCATTGTCTCCCCCTCACCCTGACAATGCGGTCCCACTAATGTCATTAACAAAACCAGACTGGGCAATTCTGAAAACTTTGAAGCTGAACATTGTCTCCAATGTTCGAATGGGGCACCACAGACAGAACGATGTTTATTCATCAGCAGGGCTGGGGTTTGCAAAGCCCAGAGATGAGGACTCACACCAGCAAAGAGGGGACAAAATGTGACCTGATCTTGGGACCAGGGAATAGAGAGGGAAAATGTGGATATGGACATTTTCTTTTTCTTCCATAACAATATTTCAGAAGCATGAGAGACTATTTCAGCTCACTTGGATTCTGGGAAGGCTTATTTTACATTTTCGGTTTGCTTTATTAAAAGCCACAGCCAGCCACCCCCTTCTCCCAATTCTGATGTGAAGCTGTCCAAGTAGTTTTAGCACTTGTTGGAATCAACTTAAAATCCATTTTAATTTGGTTTGTGCTTTTTAAATGTCTTTAATGAAGAAACAAAGTAAAACATCCACCAAATACAGCTCCGAGTTTCTGAGTTAGATTACTTGCACAGTCTCTAGTGAAATCATTTAGCAAGATCAAGGAATTCAAATGAGACCCCCCCCATAGGTATTAGAAAAAGAAACAGCAATAACAGTCATTGTAAAATGGCTTCCCTCAGTAAAATCAAGATAAATCTTTAAAAACAAAACAAAAACAAGCAAGCCAGAAAATAAATAAATAAGTAAAACATTACACAATAGCTCTCCTATAGGCACAAAACTATCCCATTTCTGTCTCCCCCTGCCTTTATTTATTTATTTATTTTTGAGTTGGAGTCTCACTTCTGTTGCCCAGGCTGGAGTGCAGTGGCACGCTCACGGTTACCCCAGCATCGACCTGCTGGGCTCAGGCCATCCTTCCGCTTCAACCTTCCAAGTAGCTGGAACTACAGGCGTGCTACTACGCCTGGCTAACTTTTTAAATTTTTATTGTAGAGATGAGGTCTTGCCAAGTTGTCCAGGCTGTTCTCGAACGGTGGGCTCTGGCCATCTGCTCACCTCGATCTCCCAAAGTCCTGGAATTACAGGCTTGAGCCACTGTGCCTGGCCTTGCCTTTATTATAATTTTTTTTTCTGCTCCTCTTAACACTGTCAGTAAAGGCAATGGAATCCCCTGTTCTTAATGCTCAACTCAGTGAACATTTTTGAACCGCTACTCTCTGCTGTGCTTAAGTTGGTTAGAAAGAGGCTAGTTTAGCAAAGCACACAAGACTTCACCGACAGCTCAACATTTAAGGTACGTATTCAAGGAAAGCTGGGTAGAATGATAGTGAGGAAAAGAGAATGGGAGAAAGTATTCTTCTAGCTTACGTGATGATTCTTAGGGCTACAGATTCATGGAATCTAAAAATAGAATGAACCTCATAGGTCCTCATATCCGTACATGCAGCCAACACTCTACGAGGGAGACCTAAAACCTAAAAGAAACCTTGGATTATTTTTTGGAGGTTGGGTCCCTTGTAGTACAAGCCTCCCCTGCTAGGAAAGTGTTCTAGGAATCCATCAGCATCAGTGTACCAGCTAGCATTGTCTTGAGAGGCTGCATTCAGCTTCAGTGAATTTTTTTTTTTTTTTTTTGGAGATTCTTTCAATGTATTTGCCCATGTCAGGGTGGGTGCTTTACATGCGTACTTACCCACACAGTGCTCAGTGTTCAGCAGTTTTTGACTAAAAACATCATGACCCCAGTGACCCACCCTCCGTATTCAGCCAATCTTGCCCTGAGCAACTTTTTTTGCTTCCTCAGATGAAAAAATGTTCAAAGCGAAACATTTTGCCCATGTGGAAGAGGTAAAAAAACAAAACAAAACACCAGAAACACTAAAAGGCATCAAAGTTGATCAGCTCAAAACTGTTTTGAGCAGTGGAAAAAGCATCTTGATAAGTGTATTGCATCAAACGGAGAGTACTTTGAAGGTGACTGAAGTTTAAACATGTAAGAAAAAAATACACAATTTTTATAAATAAATTCCAAGGTTTTTGGGGTTCCCCCTTTATATCCCCTCTTAGCCAAAAATTCAACATACCTATGTATATTGTGACCTATCATGTCCTTAAATTTTTGTAAGCCTGATCTATAAGCTGATCTTTCAGCCACTTTGCATTCCTCTCAAACTTACTTTTGCATAATATTTTCCCCCCCTAGGGATGGGGTCTTGCTCCGTTACCCAGGCTGGAATACAATGCCACACTCAGGGCTCACTGCAGCCTTGAACTCCTGGGCCCAAGTGATCCTCTGGCCTCAACCTTGCAAGTAGCTGAGATTTCAGCCATGAGTCACTGTGCCTGGCTAATTTTTAAAACTCTTTGTAGAGACAGGGGTCTTGCTATGTTTTCCTAGGGCTCAAGTGATCCTCCCACCTCAGCCTCCCAAAGTGCTGGGATTACAAGCATGAGCCACTGCACCTGACCCTTATCTTTGCATAGTTCATTCTTCATGAGAAGGAATTTCCTATGTTTTGAGCACCTACTTATCATTTAGCAGGTGCTAAACTTGCAGCATCCTGGGAAATGGGAATAATTGTTCTCATTTGTAGATAATGAAATGAAGCCTCAAGAAGGCTAAGTAGCTACCCAAGGACACACAGTCCCTACGTGGATGAGCCCAAATCTGAGTGCAACAGTCCACTCCTAACTCTGTGGTTTAGATCAACAACCATTTTGTTATTTTTCATGATTCTGTGGTTTGGCTGGGAGTTATGCTGTTCTGGGCTGGCTTGGCTGGGGCTAAGTCATCTGGGATGGCCCACTCACGGGTCAGGCCTCAGCTGGGAGGTCAGCTGGCTGGACCTCTCCTCATGTCATCTCAAGGAGGCGAATGCACACTTGCTTATATGCTGCCAGCTTTTCATGAGAGTGAGTGCTAGCTGGGCATGGTGGTGTGAGCCTGTAGTCTCAGCTACTCAGGAGGCTGAGGCAGGAGAATCACTTAGCCCAGGAGTTCGAGGTGGCAGTGAGCTGTGATTGTGCCACTGCACTCCAGCCTGGATGATAGAAAGAGACCCCCAACTAAGAAAGTAAGAAAGAAAGAAAGAAAGAAAGAAAGAAAGAAAGAAAGGGGAAGAAAGAAAGAAAGAGGAAGAAATCCAGGTGCACCGGTTCAGGTCTGCAATCCCAGCACTTTGGGAGGCCAAGGTAATAGGATTGCTTGAGCCCAGGAGACCAGCCTGAGCAACACAGCAAGACTCTGTCTCTACAAAAATAAAATAAAATAAATGACCAGAGCATGATGGCACATTCCTATAGTCCCAGCTACTTGGGAGGCTGAGACTGAGACGGGAGAGTTATTTGAGTCCAGGAGGTTGAGGCTGAAGTGAGCCAGGATCACACACTATATTTCAGCCTGGGCAACAGAGCAAGACCCTATCTCAAACAACAACAACAACAACCAACCAAACAAACAAACAAACAAAAAGCGAGAGCGTAAGCTGTGAGTCCTGCTGAGGTCAAGGTTCAGAACTCATAGTCACTCCTCTTGTATTCCATTGACAAAAGCAAGTCACAAGGCCAGCCCAACCTCAGCAGGTGGGAAAGCGGATTCTGCCTTTTGATGGGTGGATCTATAAAAAATATTTGCCACTTGCCAGTTGAACACATGGTCCAGGGTCTATGCTCTTGACTCTGGAGCCAGACACTCTCTGTTCAAATCTTGACTCTGCTAATTGTTAGCTGTGATAACTTGGGAAAGTTAATGAACCCTTCTCTGCCTCTGTTTTTTCATCTGTAAAACAAGGGTAACAACAGCACCCTCCTCAGAGAGTGGTTATGAGGACTGAGTGAGTGGATATGTGTAAAGCGCTTCGAATGCTGCCTGGCCCGGAGTCTGCACAGGGTGCTAGTGACTGTTGTTATTGTAAACTCACATGTTATATGGCCTCTTTTGATATTTACCAATGTTCAGCATGTGCTAAGGCCTAAACAAAAGAGATGAGAAAGATTTGACATTTATTTATTTTTAAAATCTATTTTAAAGATGTGGGGTATAATTCAGGATTAGGTAGATAACAGGTCATCATACAGGTAAAGTTTGGGCCTCCCTTTGGACCCCACTTTGCCTTGTTTGAGATGAGGTATCCTTTGATGCTATGTGTTCCCCACCTCCCTCCCCTGGCAGCGTTCCGTTACTGCCAATTCCTTTCTTATAGTATTATGATCATTGTTCAGGGTCCGCTTATGAGTAAGAACATGTGGTACTCTCTGTTCTTTGTTTCTGTGATAGATCACTGAGTATGATAAACTCTAAATCCATCCAAGTTGCTACAAAGTCCATAATTTTTTCCTTCTTTATGGCTGCATATTATTCCATCATGTATATGTACCACATTTTTTTTCTATCCCGTTTGAGTTCCTCTGAGTATATTCCCAGAAGAGGGATTTCTGAGTTGTATGGAAGGTCGATTTTTAGATCTTTTAGAAATTGCCACACTGTTTTCCGCAGAGGTTGTTCTAGCTTACACTCCCACCAACAGTATAAAAGTGTTCCCTTTTCCCTGCATCCTCTCCAGTATTTGTTTTTTGAGTTATTGATGAAGGCCATCCTAACTGGAGTTAGGTGGTATCTCAGTGTGGTTTTAATTTGCATTTCTTTGATGAAGCTGTTGCATTTGAGGCTTTTGAGTAAGGCTGAGCATTTTTTCGTGTGTTGGCTGCTCTTATGTCTTCTTTTGAGAAGTGTTTACTCATATCTTTTGTTTTTTAAAGGGCTACTTGTTTTTTTTCCTTTCGGCACATTTGAGTTCCTTGTAGATCCTGGATATCAGGCCTTTGTCAGATATACAGTAGGATTCTGTGGACTGTCTCCCAACTCTTTTGACAGTTTCTTTATCTTTGCAGAAACTTTTCAGTTTAATAAGATCCCACTTGTCTATCTTATCTCTTATGGCATGGACTTTTGGGGTTTTGATCAGTAACTGGTTGCCTATTCCAATTTCTGTAAGAGTGTCTCCTGCATTTTCTAAGATTCTTATAATTTGAGGTTTTATGTTTAGGTCTTTGATCTATTTAGAGTTAATTTTTGTGTATGATGATAGGTAGGGGTCCTGTTTCATTCTTCTGCATGTGGTAAATCAGTTTTCTCAGCACCATTTACTGAATAAGTTCTCTTTTCCCCAGTGACAGCTGGTGGAGGTTTTGTCGAAGATGAGTTGGTTGAGAAATTGAGATTTTGCTTCTGGAATCTCTATTCTGTTCCACTGGTCTATATGCCTGTTCTTGTACCAGTTCCAGACTGTTTTGTTATTGTAACGTTATAGTAAAGTTTGAAGTCTGGAAGTGTGATACCTCCTGCTTTGTTTCTTTTGCTGAGGATTGTTTTGGCTATTTGTGGTCTTTTATGCTTCCATATGAATTTCTGTATTGTTTTTTCCAGGTCTGAGAAGAATGATAATGGTAACTTAATGGGTATTGCATTGAATCTACAGATTGCCTGTGGTAGGATGGACATCTTAACAATTGATTCTTTCAGCCCATGATCATAGGTATTTTTCCATTTGCTTGTGTCTTCTGTGATTTCTTTTTTTTTTTATCAGTATTTTTTATTATCATATTGTTGGGTACAGTTAAGGATCAGGTATACAAATATGCTTTGTTCAGACACCCTTGGTGATAAGAGGTGTCTCCCCATCCCCAGACAGATATTGAGTATCATTAATCCCATCCCCCCTCCCCTCCCCGTAATTTCCCACCACTGTCAGTCATTTTCTTATAGTATTACGTTGGATGTTCAAGGTTCACTATATGAGTGAGAACATGTGATACTCCGATCTTTGTTTCTGTGAGAGGTCACTTAGTATTAAAGATTCTAGTTCCATCCAAGTTGCTGCGAAATCCATGATTTTGCTCTTTTTTATGGCTGCGTAGTATTCCATCGTGTACATGTACCACATTTTTTTAATCCCATTCTCTTTAACATCTTGGATCTAAAAGGAACTCAAATGTGCTGAAAAGAAAAAAACAAACAACCCCATTATAAAATGGGCAAATGATATGAACAGACACTTCTCAAAGGAAGACATCTGAGCAGCCAACAGACACATGAAGAAATGTTCAACCTCACTAATCACCAGGGAGATGCAAATCAAAACCATTCTGAGATACCACCTAACTCCAGTCAGAATGGCAGTTATCAATAACTAAAAAAATAATAATTGCTGGAGAGGGTGTGGCGAAAAGGGAGCACTTCTACACTGTTGGTGGGAGTGTAAACTAGTGCAACCTCTGTGGAAAACAGTATGGCGATTTCTAAAAGCCCTAAATATCAACCTCCCATATGACC